>PYWC01000059.1:380116-478211 GCA_003182015.1 Tuber magnatum
AACGGGGTGTAATAGGAGATCAAAGAAGTAACCGTTCAACCAAGTATATTTAAGAATACTGTCTGTCGAAGTCTGCTGTTTCCATCGCGGGAATCAGTGGTCTTTAAATACAGCATATTGCTTATCTCCAGTATGAGCGATATTGCAAAATATTATGTGTATTAACCGATAGCACACGAAACAATACAAGTATCAACCGATACTGTGAAGCAAACATAAAACAATGTGTGTATCAACCAATAGCACACGAAACAATGCAAGTATCAACCGATACTGTGAAACCAAACATAAAACAATGTGTGTATCAACCGATAGCACACGAAACAATACAAGTATCAACCGATATTATGAAACCAAACATAAAACAATGGTAACCCGTACCGGTTACAGCTATATGGACTTTCGCTTAACCTTAGACTATCTGTGATTAGTCTTTGGGCCAGAAACAGTATCAATTGCAAGAGGATGTTGGAGGCTTCTCATCTTTGATGGATTTGATTGTCATTTGAACTATTGAGTAATTGAGTACTATTGGCAACACCGAATTTTGCCTTTTGCTCTTCCTCCGAAATATGAGCCATGTCTTACAGCCTTTCAATATAGCAGTCTTTTCCTCTCTTTCAACTGCTTATGGAAAAGAGGTAAACTATATTCGAGCTGTAGTTGATAAAGATCCCTTTCCAAATAACTTTGCAGAAGCACAACGGATAGCATTTACTTTCTCCAATATTCATAGTGGTTTCAGAACGACGGGTATTTGGCCACTTGATCCCCAATAGTGCTTACAATATGTCTGTCAGCCTGAGTTTTTATCTCATACTCCACCTTGTTCACCTCCCCCTTCTTCATGGCTCTCTGCTATCTCTGTTCTTCCACCTCCTACATCTAATTCTCCTGACCTATTCTACTCACCTAAAACACCTACCACTCCATGATCTCTAGACTCCTTATTTAATAAGGCCAAATCCAACCTTCAATCCAACTCACCAAAAACACAACAAACATCAACCCTTCTCCGGAAACTGTCCCACAGTGCAGAATGAAGTATGGCTGAGGCCCAACTTGCTAGAGCAGGAGAGGAACATTTGCACAAGGAAATTCAGCTTTTACATGATAAAGGGAAGGCAGATAAATGGCAGTTGAAGCAGGAAAAAAATAAAGTGTATCTTGTTGTTCGGGGTTCAGTTTTGGCAAAGAAGTGTGAGGAACGAGATGAAGCTGATGAGAAAAAAGCACAGAAACCTATCCAGAAAAGAAGAAAATGCAAGAAAGATAAGCAGCAAATCTCAGGTCCTCTATTATTACCCACTTCCTAGATTGTTTTTCTCTCTTCTTTCTTAAATTCAATACTTTGGGTTTTCTGCCTCACCAGGAGCTCTTCTTTTTTTATTTTTTCTTCTTCCCTTTTTGATGCAAATCCTTACTGTATTTGGTATATCTTATCAAATCGTCATCAGACAGTGCTCGTCATCAGACCATCAGGTCCTTTACAGAACTGTTGAAATTTACGTTATCCCATTCCTAACCGGTGATGTAGCTGTGTCGGTCATGTGACATAGTCATATAAACAAGCACCCCTATTTACACCCTTCTACCATTACACAAACAAGAACCCTCCCGGGGGGCCGAGCGCATAGCCGTTCGGTAACGCAGGAGCCACGGATCAAATGAGTCCGTTAACCAATGCCGAATACGGTACGGCGAGAGAACTGAGAGGCCCCGAAGCTGGACACAATGGTGCAGGCCGAGATTAAATGCCCGGGGGGTGAATGCAGCAAGACTGATCCCATTCTCGTGGACCCGAATCTGGAACTGGAAATAATGGCCAACAGCAGGTCTGAGATGGAACACGAGTGGGGGTGTGCGTTCTGAGCAGCCGGATCACTCTAGTTACACCTTCCCCCTGTGAGCTCGAGATAATAAGTACCCTTTGAGCTGACCCGGTTCATCATCCATCTCGAGAGATCTGAGCCCAAACGGTAGTCAATTATGCCCTGGAGCTTTACCATCCTACCATCCCAATTCATGGGTTTTCTGATGTTTGAGAACTGGATTGTAAATTCACTAACAACCGGATTGATCTCTCAACCTCCCACCCGGGCGCGAATGGAAACCCTTGGGAACCAAGAGAAAAACAAAACTGCCCCCATCCTCACTTCCCTCCATATTCACTCATGGCCGATTAGAAGAAAAAAATACATCCGAAAACAGCCAGTCGGAGGGCGGGGGGGGGGGAGACTTGAGTCAAGGCTAAAAGCCAAACTACCAGATGGATTGAAGAATCATCACAGGATATTATTTCTGCGAAACTTCTAGCTTCCCCTCGATATGGACGAGCTCTACCATATCTAGTAAACCCGTTTTTCCCATGATTTTTAAGCATTATATAGCCTCAATAATGTTGTTGGCGGGGCGGTTATTAGGTGACTGGTGGGGGGAAGTTAGAACCTGACCATCTGTGCACTTGGCCTGGGTCTCTGCGGGATTTGGCGGGTTGTCCGGAATGTCGGCCCGACGGTGACTGTCGCCGCCAGGCTTTGGCGACAGGAAATAACATAAGCCGGACTAATACAGGCTCTTCGGAGCACGATGGCATTGACCGGACTGTCGACATCTGGGCGGGGCCATGGCCACTTAGGATCGCTGGGAATTCACGGAACAAGGTTTGCCACACCTGCAATGAGGAAAGAGCCATCATGCGTGAGATCAGATGTCTCCAGATGTGAGCGCGGGCAAGGAATAAGATAATTTATAGATTTACGGCCTTGTTAACTCACCTCCCCTGGTGGCATGAGAAGCGCGACATAGCTATGAGTTTTGTTTTCGTGTTTAATGGACGGCGTTCCCGAAGTTCTGCCAACCCTCGGGTCTAGTGTTTGTATTCCTCTATTGATTTCATTCCCAAGCTGCCTTTTTCGTGACGTGGGAAATTTTCCTAAGGATGCTTCTGACGACAACCATGACATCGGAATCAAGGGGCCACAACTAGTGGGGCGTAGGATACCAACGCTTGCTTAGACTTTATATGTATGGAGATTGGCCGCTTTCTCTAACCTAGGGGATCGCGGATGGTTGGAATAGGTGATGGTTGGGTGGACTAACAGGAATTTGTCTGACCTCGATAGCAGCCTGTTCGCCAACTTTTAAAAAAGCAACCGCTACATTGCAGTCGTGCTAACTCTCGCACTCTATCATCTCCAGCCCACCTAGTGGAGTACCCGTAGGACAATTCCACCATGCTGCTAGATAAACTAATTATCTCTGTAAAATAATCTTGAGTTGGTCCATGGTTCAAGCAGGGGGTGCAAACAGTCGCCATGGTGAACTTCCCTCTCTCGGAGGACCCCCCACGCTTGCGCCTACCTTTTGGCAAAGGAGTTTCAGTATTACCCGTAATGATACGATAAGTGTGATATAAAGACTACCACAATTTAACTGGATTAATCGATCATAATAGCCCTATCTTCTAGTTTTTAGACCATGCTAGACCCCACTGGGCCCCGCTAGAATTCCGTCCCCTACTGCTTTCGGGCCACACACAATGCCTCCTATGATACACCATATCCGAACCGGGGAAAGTTGTGCTCGCAGAGTGGCCACAACGCCCCCAACATGTTCCCTGACATCACCAGAGGGAAGTGCCATCATAGAGGTTTGTCTATCGATTGGCATGATCCGGTTCTTGAGGAATTGCTGATGGATAGGGACACGGTCTGTATCCTCGCTACCGAGTTTGAACCCTGCAATCTCGCTTGACCGGGCGGACTATCCGGAGTTCGAAATATGCAAAAGAGAGCCTGTTGCGGCTTGTTACAAGGCGGGCGGAATAAACCTCCTGAAGTAATGTATCAATGAGAGGCCGATCGCGGAACAGAACGGAATTACTACTGACGTGACGCACTCGCTTGTGTACCCGGGAATTAACCTTCTGTTGTCCGAATCAACCGGTATATAAAAATAGAATAACGAAGACAATGAACGCCACAATGTCCAAATGCTGACTTAAGCGTTCTTGCAAGAATATGTGGGGCCGGGAGGCATCGGTCTACAGTAAGTCGTGGAGGTTTCAACATGGAATTGTAAGCGATAGTAAAGGTCGGGACAGAGATAATATTCGGCAAATATTGCAAACAGCCCATCGAGTGAGAGATTGTGATGATTGTAGAATAGGGTGGTGAGCGAAGTTTCTCCTTAGGTATCATCGGTCACGTGTTTACCCAGCTGGATCTTCGCGAGAAATTGCAGGTTTCATGTTCAGTTCTTGCCAAGCTTGGGGGAGCATCATGCAAGGGCTGTGCTATAGGAGATGCAAGTAGACTCGTAGTTGTTGATGAAAACGGTTATCGCCTCCATGTGCTATTTCTAGATTTGAAGTTAGTAGCTGATTTGGAGAGATATTAGGCATTCATAGAAATCGAAAAGGATGACCGTCGGGCAAAAATTAGAGAAGTATTAGACAAACATTAGGACAGGAATACTAGCAATCCCAGCTTCACCAAATATTGGGCAATGGGTATATTAAAATATACAATTTCCTTATCCTGTATGGTCATATACCTGAGTTGGTGTGACTTATGTATGCAACCAAGTATGACTTATAGATATTTCCTGGGATGGGCGGCTGCACATGTGACTAGATTATAAGTATATATAGACAGGTTTATTTCCAATATTATCTTAGAGATTCAATAGTGCAAGCAGGGAATATCATCTTGCAGTCTAAAACTATATTGTGTTCAACTCTAACTGCTAGCTTAGTATCTAAAACAAGCATCAGAAGTTACTAATATTTTCAGGACAAGTAGATTCTGTCTTTTCTTTTCTCTATTCCTCAATCTCTTTTTATTTTCTGTTAGAGGGGATCGGGAACAATTTTCTTCAAACCTCTTGCTTCCTGCTTCTTCCTTCAACCGGCCGTCCCTCTTGACTGGGACTCTGGGCTGTGACCCGTAACCATCCACAGACCTGCTCATTCGTTACAAGGACCCATGCCCGTGACTCCCCTGAGGAAGGTGTTTCGAACGTTGCCATTACTCGTAAAAAGAAGGCCTACATACGGGAGACCCTCTCACAGTATCATACACCGGAGGTCCTGGTGCCCCAGAGTGCCGTGCACTGCACAGCACATCCCGAGTGCATGCCGCTCCCCAGGGCGCTCTCCACTGAAAGTACCTTTCGGTCTTTTCCACCCACAAGCTCCAGTGACCGGGGGCGTATCTATCAAACGAATTTCTTTGTCCGGCTAGTTTTCCTTCCAACGGTAAGCTTCCTATCTCATAATTTCCCGGCGGTCCTTAGGGGTATGATAGCTCTAAAGAAATTACCTCCAGCGTCACATATAACCGCGACCCAGCATGCGACGCCCTGACGTTCCGTGACTACCGGGTTTCCATTTCCACATTTAATGGGGAAAAAAAACAGCTGGCCTAAAATATATTATTCAAGAATACGATATTGGTGTCCTAGAAAATATATTAGTAGTCATTGGAGAAGGCATATGTTATTTTGAGGGCTAGATAGATAAAGGCAACGGTATCCGATATAAGTAAGGAGACCCCATGTCCAAAAAATCTTTAATTCAACACAAGTTTGTATGAGAGGCTTAGGTCGACCACCAATAGTCAGCAAATACTGCCCTCTGAAGGAAAAACTAAAATATGCTTATAGGGGATCATGCATTGATTAGTCAGTAGCAGTATGTACTCGGGTGTAAGGGTATTTGGGGTCTCATTATACAAGCCTTCAACCCCCCTGGTGAGCAATCCCCCTCTACCCTATTCCCAGGCCCTTGAGAAGAACACAACAGCATATCACATCCATCCTATACTTCGATACAATTACATGTAGTCAAAATGATGCAGCAAGAAGGAATTTGTAAGCAAAATCTACAAGATGCCCAACATTGAGAAACCATATGAGATGAGCATCTCAAAGTTATTACTCTTTGAGATAATGCTGGATAGACCTGGACCCGTATTGGTCAGGAGTTAAACATTTATCTACAAACTTGTCAGAGAGTAAGTTCTAATCATTCATATTAGGCCCTGTTTAGTGCCATACAATAAAAATATATTACAATAAAAGTTGTAAATAGCATATATTCTAAAATAAATTTATAGCATATTTCAGAAATATAGGTATTTGTTTGTGCCACCACAAAATAAAAACATATATGCCAAGACAGCCTTGATCCTGTAATATTTTTTGTAAGAGTAGAGTTAAAACATTCCTTTCAGAATAAAAGAGCCTCATATTCCAACAATCAATCTTATATCAACAATTTCATATCAACAACCAATCTCATATCAACAATCTCATATCAACAACCAATCTCACATTAATAGCCAATCTCACATCAAACCTTTGAAACAACAATACACTCATGTGCTACTCAAGTTCTCCCTTGCAGTCATGGGAAATAGTTTGTGGATTGAAGATATAGAACATTTCCTTATAGAGGGGCTGTTGAAAAGAATGGAAGAAGGCGACAAAGATGAGAATAGATTCAACAAGTGGGCATGGCCTATTGTGGTGGCAGAATGGAATAAGGCTTTCAAGGATATTCTGGAAAAGCCAATCACAGTTTAGCAGGTAAAGAGCAAAAAGGTTATAGTAAGTTTACTCCCAGTTTGAATAATTTGAGGTTAGATTAGAGCTATTGATAAAGTGTATGATCTAACACTAGTAGGTAAATGGTTGAAAAAGGAATTCGAGATTGTTCATACAATTCAACAATGCTCCAGCTTTGGGTGGGATGCAGTGAAGGGAATACCTACAGCCTCAGGTGATATGTGGAAGACATACATTGAGGTAAGTTCTAACTTTGAAAACATTCTCTGAGGTAATCAAGTGGATTTTTAATTATTTGATATTTAAAAGCTAATAAAATACATTTTAAATAGTCTCATAAAGAGGAAGCCAAGTATAGATATAAAGTATTTCCACTTTAAGATAGGCTTACGGATCTTTTTCTTGAGATATATACTACTAGAAGATTTGCATGTACAGGAAGCTAAATATCCCAAGCTGAAAAAGAGGAGGCTAGGATAGAGAGTCTCTCTTAACAGTCATTAAATTTTGTCTCTCAATCACAGGAGCAGAATTTGGGAATCCTTGATCCAGCTCTTTTTAGGAATTTAGATATCTTGGAATTGGTCTCAGAATCTCTATTGCTATCACTATACCTAACGTTTAGTCATACACCGAATACTACACTCATTGCTCCCTCAGGCCTAAGGCATAAGTGTGATAAATTTCCCAACCCTGCAGCTCAAAAGTGTTCCAGGAATAGCTGTTCCTCTCTCACCTCTCTCGCCTCTACTATAGTGGAAGCCAACCAAGAGGCAATCTATCAAAGGATGTATAGTCTTCCCTCTCAACAAGAGCAGGCTGTATGCATTCTTGAGAAGGATTAGGGTGAAAGGTATTCAACAGAGGACATAGTTAAGGCAGTATATTTATTTCAGGATTAGAGTAAAGCATATGTATTTCTTGGGCTTTCAACAGGTTTGGTTCATGATGCATGGTTGAGGACAGTTAGATATATAAACTTTACTTGTACATATCTAATCTACAAAAAAATAGAGTTTTTTTGCTTTTGGCTTTTTCTATAGATAGAGAATATAATAGTTTTTTTCTCTCTTCTCTGCTTATCTCTCATATATGACCTTACCCTCCTTCTCTCTATAAATACATTTGGTAATTATGCTATGTATAGCTTGCGATTTCATCTCGCAAAACTACCATTTCTATTGTTCTATTATTATTATTCCCAAGCTCTATCTCTACATCTCCTTTATCATTATTACTATGCCCTGAGGACAGCAAACTATGATTGCTTTGGATGTCGACTGGGTTCCTATTGGCTTAATTTATAGTATTAGTCTTTACTTCTCAAGTTTAATTCCAACTAACTTTTAAAACAGCTACTAGTTAACAAGGTGACAAAAAACTTACAGGAATAATGACTACTACTTCTGGACTCCATTTGATTCTCAAATGCAATATCCTCTTTTGTGGACTTTCTTGGAATGAAATTAAAAAGTCCTGTTAATACCAGAACAAGCTTTACTTAACTCTGTATTGGATACTCAAGCTGTCCCTTCAGCATTGGAAATTTTCTCTTAAGGATGCCAAACATCCGTTCAATCATATTTCGTAATTGGAAATAACAAAGGTTAAACAATTCCTCTTTATTTCTTGGCCTAATGAAAAATTCACATTAATTAGTATTTCTAAAATCATCTGATATTAATTAGAATTAAGAAATAGTAATAAGGAATAACATATATATACATATTTATTATGAGATAGATAGATACTGCTCTCGTAAATGATACTAGACTCCACAATATAGTGTTAAACAACCCTTTCTCAAAGCATAGCCTGCATTACCTAAGTAATACTTTCCATCTGGGATCATGAAGCCTTTTAACTTTGTATCTTGTAAAATGCAACTATCATGGGCAGAACCTTCTCATCCAGCCAATACATAGCAGAAATACATATTGAAGGGACATGCGGTAAAGATTTTCTGACTAATTTGACCTTTATGGTTCTGGTGGGTTGCAGTAAAATTTGTAGCAATATATGCAGTGATATAAGTCCTGTCAAAGGCTCTGAGAGCATCTTTGAAATAGGGATAGAACTTCCAATTTCATTCTATCTTATATGGACATTCATTTGCTGGCAGGTTTACCATTTCTGCTTATAATACCACAAGCCCATCCAGAACACAATTGGAATATCTAAGTACAATTACAATTAGTTCTTGTTAAATCTGATTCTTTTACACTTGACTATATAATCTAAAGTATATACATACTTGCTTACAGTCTCACCACTATGCGGAAATCTTTCTTGTACATCACTGTTGAATGTATTATAGCCAACTGTCCATACAAACATAGCAACCTGCTTCTCAATATTAATATTTACTATTGATCTCAAATGTTTTCCTATTTCTAACTGTCTATAAAGAGCCAAGAACACCCCTTGCAGTATACAGAATATCTCCAGAAACTGATGTTTGCTTGTAGTTCTATCCAAAAGTTCCTAAATGTAAGTGCTACCTGTAATCATTGATATATGAGATCTCTGCAGAGTATACTCACCTATGATTATCTTTCCAACTATCTGAACTGGTTGCAACAGAGTATTAGAGTTCACTCTCTCTTTCCGCTCCTCATTATCTGTTTCTGAATCAGAGTCTAAGCCACTCTGATATCTCATAGAGTTTGCATCCATCAAGCTGATATGTTTGATCAATAGAGTGAATTTTATTTATTATTGTAAGGACCCAGCATACATAAGCTATGGGAGCCAGAACCTACACCCATACAGGTAGCCAGGAGGCGAACCGGTAGGAACTGGCAGGCAAGGTAGTACTTGACCTATGGAGACCCGATGGCCCGGGCTCCGAGATGAACAGAATCAGCTGGTGAGATACTTAGGTACCCGGGCACACTCGGGAGTGGTGTCAGTGTACTTAGGGACCTCTGAAGGGGCAGTTACTCAGTTAGGCTGGGTAATTGGAGAAAGGTCAGAAGAATCTATCTCCAGTGACAGAGTAGACAGGGTAACAGGGAAAAGTCATCTTGTCCACTGGACAAGCTTATCCTACCCTCAGGCTCAGGTTACCTTGCCATGAGGCTTGGGTTACCCTGTCTAAAGTCTTGAGTTACCCTACCTTTCAATACGAAGTCCCTGCAGGAGTTTGGGAAAAATGACTGGAATGTTTGTCACACCAAGCCATGCATAATACTAGAATCTGGGGTTCCGGGAGATGCTATTGGGCGAGCTATGCAGCTCCGAAGATGCTGTAAATTTGAGACAACATTCCTATCATACCCCTCTAGCCCGGCCTTGAGGCCCGGACATCATGGGCAAACGGTTGTGTAGTTGTGCGCAGTCTAGCAAAGAGGAATCTTTGCAGACCTGCTTGCAACACCGTATACGTCGCTGCCATCCGGTCGACTGTAAGCTGTTTGCAGGATATACAGGAGGGTATAGGGTGGAAGGTGGAGTACCTCCTCCAAGTTGTTCAGAGTAAAATGGACCAAAACTGATGGAGTTAACGGGTGTTAACCATGGGGGTCCCGAAGGCAGTCCTGGGTGGTGCTGGGGTGACTGGGAGAGTTTTACACCTACCAAGCCCAAAAGTGTCCCCAACGCTATAGGCTCTGAAAGGGAAGTGCAGAGACACTAAAAGCATAATTCCTACTATGGGTAAGGTAGATCTGAGGTAGTAGTCATGGGTAGCGCCCATTGGATCACTTCCAGACTACCGTATCCCACGGAAGATATCGGAAGCCCACAACTCATAAATAATAGATAGATAAACTGCTCATGGTAGCTTCCGGAGCCAAGTAGAGATCAATACATATGGGACAGGTGTCATAGATAGTCCAGTTCATCAGGTGTATTGACTGTTAGCCACTGGCAAGACACTGATGCGAAGAGGTTTTCACTCCGGCGGGCAAAATGGGAATGCAACGCAGAAACGATAACCGCATAAGGTAAACGCCGACTAGAGTGTGTCGACATATGCATGCCCGAAGGGTGTGCCAGGAGATGTGTTGGACCACCCTTAGCGGAGAAGGGTGTGCTCGAATAGTTGGAGTAAACTGATAGCGGAGTTTCCAGTATAAGATAAAACTACCTGCAAGTCTATGCGAGAACTCTCCTATACCAACAATCAATCCTCTCGAGACCTTAATTGAGTGAAGCATCAGGCTTAACCATATTAAGTTTTACTGTTTACTTTGCTCTTACATTGTGTGACTATTTGGCGATAAGTTTGAAGTTGTTCAGTGCAGTCGCACTCTCAGGATCCATCTTCCTAGGAGAGCCCCCATTACAGTATATCGTTAAGCAAGCTCCTCGCTTAACTCCTCTCCTGATTAATTGTTTCCAATTTTCTGGCACTGTACTTGCGTGAATGCTGGTAACCTTCTCTAGAACAAGTAGCCCAGGGTGGAAAGCGTAATGGCTAGTACCAAACTTCGAACCAGAATGGAATCCAACTCGGATTCAGATCTTGACCTTGATGAGAACACCACCAATACGTTTTGTGTGTCAGCTTTTGTAGATGTTCGCAGTATTGACTGGGAGGGCCACCAGCCGCTCTTGGAAGCCGCCCCTATTCAGTTACCCATTGAATATCTTGATCTTCTGATTTCAGACCCTCGCACTGTGGCGCTCTCCTTTTTCTAAGACCCTACACTTGTCTACAACATGACCCCTCCCCCGCCAGAAGGGGTTCTCTTTAGCAAGTTCTCCCGCGAGTTCATCGAACCTTACATCGTCTGAGAGGTATCCAAGTCAATTGAGAAAGCAAAGCGGGAACTGAGGAACTGGAACACCCAGCAGTAGCAGGTGTTCTGAACACAGATTATTACGGCAGCAGTGGAATGGTTGAAAGTGCAGCAGGAGGCATACCTGTGGATGATAAGGGATTAGCACGCATTGAAGACTCAGATGGCGGCATTGGAAAAGGCTTTTGAGGGAGGGTATAGTATTGATGCTGAGAATGATGTACTAATGCTAGAGGCCATGCCCCCACTCCCACTCGTCCATACGAAGCCCGAGCACTTCGGCATGGAATTGGCCATGAGAGCCAGAGAGGACTAATGGAGGGCATACCTGAGCCCAATCGGTATACAGATATTGGAAAGCCTGAAAGATGACTGCTACAGCTATACTTCCTCCTTCTCAAGAGCATCTAGAGGCTTACTGTCAGTCCCTCCCTCCATTACCTGCAGTCGTTCAGGCGGCCCTACAGTCAGGCCAACTGATGGACATCGAGTAAGAAAAAGGCCATCCAAGCCGAAGGGCATTACGGCCCTGGACACGCCTGACCCTACTCCATGACCGACCCCGGCTCCTATTATTCCGCCTGCAACACTATCAGTTGCAACCCCTATACCCCCCATTGCCGCCCCAAGACCCACACCTCTGCCAGTTTCGCTGCCTGCTCCTGATAACTTTCCTGCCGCAGCCTTCCCACTAGCAGCATCGGCTACTCCAGGGTTCCGGCCACTGCGTACAGCGTCACCTGGATTCTTTGAACAGGTAAGACGCCAGAAAGAGCGAACACCCATAGCTCCATCACGGGCGACCCCCATCCCCAGACCCGGGACACCTGCTCGCTCCGTTCCTTGGGTACCGGTCATTTCCTCAGCGCCCTCAAAACCAGTCTTCCCTCCGGTCTCCCAACTATCACAAGTGGCGATTCGGACAGCCAAGTCGAGTTCTGTTGGTTGGGTTGCAAGTCAGAAGAAACCTGAGTGGGGTGGATACATTGTAACTGGTACGGGTACTAGGTTGTTTTATGTTTGGTTTCACAGTATCGTTTGATACTGGTATTGTTTCGTGTGCTATCGCTTGATACACACATTGTTTTATGTTTGGTTTCACAGTATCGTTTGACACGTGAATTGTTTCGTGTGCTATCGGTTGATACACACATTGTTTTGCAATATCGCTCAGACTGGAGATAAGCGATATGCTGTGTTTAAAGACCGCTGATTTCCGAGATGGAAACAGCAGACTTCGACAGACAGTATTCTTAAAATATACTTGGTTGAACGGTTACTTCTTTGATCTCCTATTACATCCCGTTCGAAGCCTCTTTTAGCAAGCAGCACTCACTTCATGTTGATTACGAAGTCATCTGCCCCTATCGTACCGCTACATGACTAGGGCCTGGCCTGAACATGTTACATTTTTTTAACCTCAGCAAGTGGTTAAGAAACCTGCAGGGACCAGGTCTGATCAACCTACGAAAAGTCCAACAGCGAAGCTAGCATCGGGGAGCAGCAGAACCACGAAAGGTTCGGCTCTGCCAACACGACACCATTGAGTCACTCCTGACTCGAACTGGGAAGCAGGTCCTACGAGAAGGCCGTACCAAGAAAAGTCAACCCAAGAATCCAAAAGGGCCAAAGAGTGAATTCTCGATCGAGGAAGCAGAATGACAACTAGCGCGAGACTTGGCCAAGCAGACCTTTAGCAAATTGACTGACGAATTAGCAAAGGCAGCAACCAGCCTTCCTGGGCTATTTCCCCCCAGCCCCAGCAAAGGAAAGGCACCGGCGCAACCACCGAAGAAAGATAGCATACCTGTCGGGACACCTAAGAAGGAAGAAGACGACGAAGAAGTATCAGATTACTCGGTAGTAAGACAGCCACCAGACGAATCCCCCAGCAACTCTCCGGAAAGCTCATCAGAAGACAGCTCCAGTGACCAAGAGTCCGAACACAAGATGTCCAACGGTGAATCCGCCGGGCCGGGCAAACAGGACCTAAAATCAAACTCCCGCTGCCACTCTCGTTCTTGGGTGAAAAGGACGACTTGAAGCCTGAGGTATTTAACCGACGGGAAATAACAACTTCTCAATACCTTGCCCTACATGGAGTGGACAAAACCAAGGAAGGAAGCGGAGCATACTTTGGAAGCTTCTGTACCGAGAAGGCAGAGGAAGCATACCACCAAGCTATAAACCACTATGAGAGTGGGGAAAAAATCCCAGGAACGACCCTGTTAAGGTACTTGAGAGAGAGATTCCAATCCTCGCGAAATACGGAAGAACTATATAAAAGGTTTAAGGATATCCAGCAAGTACGCAATGGCAAAACAGAAAGAATAACCTTGGTCGTGACGGATCTCTTGATGTATCATGGACGATTGCCTGCCGGGACAGTGTCCCAGTACATGCTGCGACAGGGATTGTATGAGGCAATGCATGCCAGACTATGCCAGGAGGTAGAACCCATGGAAGAGGAGGGTGATTCCTTTCAGAAAATAGTCAAACGGGCTGAATGGAAGGATGCCATCCTGCATGAAACAGGAGTTTACCGGACCCACGTAGCGCAGCAAAAGAACAGTAAAGGATCATCATCGCGGGATAATACGAAAAAGGATAAACCATACCACAAGGATTCAAAAGACAAGAAAGACAAGAAGCAGAAACGATAGAAGGAAGGCACATGTTTCGAATGCGGGAAAAAAGGGCACTACGCAAAGGATTGCTATTCCAAAAACTGAAAAGGAAAGGCCGCTAAGCGAGAGGCTAGCACAAACTACATGGAAGTAACCGAATATGATGAAGAGGATATTAATTCAGTGGAAATGGAAAGCCTGCGAACGCAACCAACGTTGGCAATCAGGCCCCATGACGCTCTTGAAAGAACGATTCACAAAGAAGGCCACCCAGCAAAGATACTATTTGACACGGGAACAATCGGCTGCAACGTAATTAGCGCCACCTTTATCTCTACCCATGGCATCCCTACGGAGCCTCTACTC
Source organism: Tuber magnatum (assembly GCA_003182015.1). Lineage (NCBI taxonomy): Eukaryota > Fungi > Ascomycota > Pezizomycetes > Pezizales > Tuberaceae > Tuber > Tuber magnatum. The sequence goes on from PYWC01000059.1 coordinate 394,425, forward strand.
CAACCAACAACAGTCAATATGGCCATAAAAGGAGCCTGCTCTTCAAGCCACAAGAAATGTGGACTGACCGTAGGAATCGGGAAAAAGGAATAGACAAATCTGAAGATGTTGGTAGGGAACTTGGCAAAGTACGACGCCCTGATTGGAATGCCATTCCTGAAAAGACATAATGCTCTTATCAGGTGTGGGGATAGCGCAGTGGAATTTCCCGATGACAAACTACATGTGCTATGCAAACCAACAAGCAGGGAATTCAGAGCCGCTGTGTCAGACACCACCACAAAAACATTGTTGGAAGAATACAAGGATGTATTCCTGGACAAGGTCCCTGAAACGCTACCCCTAGTGTGTAAGATTAGCCACCACATTCGGCTAAAAGATCCAACTGACCTACGAAACCAACCAATATACTTGATCCCAGAAGCCTACAAGGAAAAACTCATGAACTGGATAAACGAGAAATTAGGAAGTGGAGTAATTGTACGACAAGAGGTACCTGGAGCGGCACCTATGTTTGTACAACCAAAGTCAGATGGAAGGATCTGCCCCCTGGTGGACCTGAAAGTGAGAAATGATAACACGATCATGGATAGTCCATCGATTCCAAATCAATAGCAGATCCTTAACCGAATAGGGCGAGCAAAATTCAGGAGTAAGGTCAACCTAAGTGACGCATACTTCCAAACACGGGTGGACAAGGACAGTGTTAAGTTCAACTCATTCAAAACCCTGTTTGGAGGATTTGTGAGCAAAGTAATGCTCCAAGGAGACATGAATGCACCAGCAACATTTATACGGATAATGGAGGACCTCCTAAGCGAATATTTACATCATTTTGTATGGGTATACATTGATGATATTCTCATATTTTCAGACATATCAGAAGAACATGAGAAACACATACGCCAAGTATGTGATCGGCTCAGAAAAGCAAAATTCTTTGCGAGCAAAAGGAAGTCAGTACTTTTTGCGGATAAGCTGGAAGTATTAGGACACATAGTGGACAACGAGAGAATTCATGCCTCCCCCCAGAAAATATCTTCCATTGCAGGATGGGAGACACCAAAAAACAAGAAGGAATTGCAACGATTCCTGGGAATAGTGAATTATGTGGTCTAGTTTCTCCCACACCAGGCTACATTGATGGCACCGCTAACCGACTTAATGGGAAACGCCGAATTCGTATAGACAACGACCCACCAAACCGCATTCGATATGGTCCGAAAGCGAATTATCGATTACCAAGTCATATGACCAATAGACTTACGAAGCAAGGAACTAATTTGGTTGGTTACAGATGCCTCAGATTTAGGAGTTGGAGCATGGGTGGGACAGGGACCCACTTATGAGACGGCATGACCAGCCGCGTTACATAGCAGAAAGTTCACCAATGCCCAGATGAACTATGGGACCACCAATAAAGAGGCCTTAGCAATAGTGGAAGCACTTAATCCGTTCCACAATGTACTAATGGGAAATTCCTTTACAATAGTTACAGACCACCAACACATAACAAAACTACAAAAGAAAAAAAACCCAAGCAGAAAGCAAGTGAGATGGCTAAGTGCCTTGGGAAAATACGACGCAAAAATAGTCTACACACTAGGAAGGACGAACTATTTAGCTGATGCCCTTTCCTGGGTATACGAGGAAGAATCAGACTTGAATCCACTCTATGTCCATGCTTGTACAAAGGAATCGGATGACATCTCGGATAATACAGTCTATGAGCAAGAATCAAATATAATGGAGCCCACGCATGAGTTCTCCTCTACTTCTCCTCCTTTCTCCTATACTGAGTACTCTAACGAGGCCCCTGTACCCCCCTGTACCCCCTGCTCAATCACTGCAGGAAACAATTAGGGTGACCAGTGTACCCTGCCAAGTACGCCACTGGAAGAACTCCAACATAGCACCTCACACTACTCACACTGTTTCGTGGATCATTGCCTATATCATCAAACCGAGATCAAATTCACGAACAACCATCCTAGACGACTGGGAAGATCGACCCCTTACCCGCTTAGTGAAGGGCCAAGCCCTCCAAGTACAGAAATCGACCGGAGCCCACTGGAGTCGCCCAAAATAAATGACTGGGAATGGCACCAAACAATCGGCGGAAGACCAACTAGTGCGGGAGAAGGGCCGTCCACTCTTGCCTAGCCAACGCCCAGATCTTATACAATTCCGGCACTGCTAAACCCAGAAGCCCCGACATTCCAAATACTGGAGCCAGAACTAATAGAAAACCTTACGGCTGAGACAATAGCGGCTTTCCGAATACCAGGACCTGATAGCCCACGACCGATTAGACGAGCGGAAAGGCTAGAAAGCCTTACCAATGAGACAATAGTCTCAGTAATGCCCCCGACAATGACAGAATATCGGCGTGGGCTATACGATGTCTTGGAAGACAACGAGGAGGAAGACCTACCTGAGACAACCATAGGAAACGAGATAGAAGACAAACGCGACACCTTACAAACAGTCAATGAAATGATCGGAACGTTCCGAACACACATGGTAGCAGCATACCGGAAAGAACCAATTTGGAAGAAGGTAAAAGAGAATATGCACTCCACCAGAGACTTGTCCTCTTACAAGGTTGCAAACGGAATGCTATACGCAAAAACCAGATATGGGGAAGACTGCCTGGATGTTCCGAAAGGCCCCGCATATGGAAATACGACATTAAGAGAATGTGTCATTAGCGAAATTCACAACAAAGGCCACCACACTGTTGAACGAAACTTACAGTGCACAACGGAGTACCTATTTTGGCCTGAAATGCGGAAAGACTTTAGAGCGTATGTAACCCAGTGCCACACAGGCTAGGTAAATATAGAGTCTACAAAATTGCCAGAAAGAAAGGCTTAGACAATTGCCCTGCCATCGGAAATCTTTGAATCAATAGCCATTGACTTTGCGGGACCTTTCCACAATTCATGGGGATACGACACGATCCTGGTTGCGATGGATAGGTTTTTCAGGATTCACGTGGCTTATACCTACAACGAAGCAAGTAACAGCAATAACAACCTGGGAACTTCTACGCAACAAAATATTTACACCCCATGGCTACCCAACATCTCTAGTAAGCGATGCGGACCCACGATTTGAGTCACATGTGTGGAGACAACAGTGTCGATCGTTAGGAATTGAGCATATCAAGGCAGCACCAGGCCATCATGAAACTAATGGACAGGTGGAAAGAAAAATTCGAGAATTGAAGACAGCTCTCCAAAACCTAGTCAACACCAGACAAAACAATTGGTTTGATACCATATAAGAGACAGCAGCATACCTGAATGCAGGATGGTCAGAAACTCTCGGCATGTCACCATATAAAACTATTTTTGGAAAGAATTACCCACTACTCCCCCTAGCGAACTTCAAGAACTCGGTAGTACCGGCTGCCGACAAATTGTTAAACTGGCATCAAGCAATCCGGAACACGGCATTCAATGCGATTAAATTGGCACGATTTAGAAGCTCGAGAATGGCAGCAAAACGACGCAGACACCATACACCAATAGGAAAGGGTAATCTGTTACTGGTATATGGAAGTTTCTTTGCAATAGAGTCGGGATGTAGCAAGAAATTGCAACCGCCCTCGCGTAGACCATGCAAGATAATCGGATACGATGAGCATACACAAAATTACACCCTAGAAGAGGATGGCAGAATGTACAGAAACCAAGAAGCAACATTCCATGCATCCACTATGAAAAGATATCTTCCTAATGACGATATCTCCTTCCCTGGAAAGGAGCCACGCAAAACCAGCCCCGATCGTAGTTAACGAAGAAGCCGGAATGGGAAGTAGGGACGATACGAGACCATAGAAGACGATATGGCCGCGACCAATTCCTAGTGAAATGGGTGGGGTACCCGAAAACAGAAAATGGCCAGGAACCCCTTGAAGGAGTGGAAAATGCAATGGAAGCGGTTAATCAATGGTGGGAAGACAACAAACCGGAGGATGAGCTACCCCCTACGATGAACCATGTGATGGTGGCGTGGAGTCCAACCCTACCAGAAATCCAACACCTGCGCCCGGACAAGGATCAAGGGATACAGGAGGGATTTTGGTCAGCCCACTTTGAGAGCGATTTCAAAAGCAGCGAAGATGAAAATCGGGTAATGGAAGATGAAGCAGCATACCTAGCCCGGCTGGCCAAGGCGGAGTACTGGCAATAGCGAAAGGAGAAACACCCTATCCTACAGCCTTACGATGTCAAACCATGAGCAAGTGCCTTGGAGACTGCGCTATCAGCTAATGGGACGGTTGGTGAACCATGATATTATCCCTAGACGATACCTTACACACAGACTATTTATACACATCTGCACCAAATACTTAGAAATAACAACAGAATCAACAGGACGAATGTGGGGAGGATCAGTGTCGGATGTTTTCCGCTTCAGTAGCGGATGCTACCTGAGCACAGAAAAATGTGATAGTTGCATGGAGACCGAAGAAACCGAAATCAAGCAGCACCCCCCTTCCCCTGAAGACCTAAGCGAGGCCGACACCTAAGTGAGGCCAACACCTAAGTGAGGTCACCACTGAAATATAAATACCACCCACCATCCCTCTAAACCGCTAAAGAAAACAGACCACACTACCAGACCTCCAAACCTTATCCTCTTATAAACCTTATCCTTACGCGAAAGAAACAAAATGTCAAACTACGAAGAAGTCAGCGTAAAGGGACAAGACCTCATTTTGGGATACCTGCTATACCGAGAAATCATCCCACTAACCGCATACTGGAAAATATTCTACATTGATCACTACGAGGATTGCAGATGAATCGATGTCAAGAGAGAAGAAGGGGAGGACCGAATAGTAAGAAAAACTTTGTGGACCTGCCACGCTACTGGGAGTCAGGTTGCTTTGTGTGCGGAGCATCATGTGGGGAGTGTTTGGAAAGATGGTTGGAAGGTGCAGAATGGATGTTGCAGGACGACATGAGATTGTTGCGAGATAGCGATGACGACAAGGATGGGTCCTAAGTGGACTTTCAGGAAAATAGCGGAACTACTGGCTATTAGGAGTTCATTAGGATGTTTTAATTTGGTGAAATTGTTATTTTATTTTGGGAGTGTAACTGGTACGGGTACTAGGTTGTTTTATGTTTGGTTTCACAGTATCATTTGATACTTGTATTGTTTCGTGTGCTATTGCTTGATACACATATTGTTTTATATTTAGTTTCACAGTATCGTTTGATACCTGTATGGTTTCGTGTGCTATCGCTTGATACACACATTGTTTTATATTTGGTTTCACTGTATCGTTTGATACGTGAATTGTTTCGTGTGCTATCAGTTGATACACACCTTGTTTTGCAATATCGCTCATGCTGGAGATAAGCGATATGCTGTATTTAAAGACCACTGATTTCCGAGATGGAAACAGCAGACTTCGACAGACAGTATTCTTAAAATATACTTGGTTGAACGCTTACTTCTTTGATCTCCTATTACACCCCGTTCGAAGCCTCCTTTGGCAAGCAGCGCTCGCTTCGTGTTGATCATGAAGCCATCTGCTCCTATCGTACTGCTACATGACTAGGGCCTGGCCCGAACACGTTACATGCATTGCCACTCCTATGAGTGTAGGAAGGGACCACGGACCCCGGTGAGGCATAGAAGAAGGCAAAGGGCAGGAGATGGACAACCGACATGTGCGTATTGTGGGTCATGGAGGCACGCCGGCCCCCCGATGCAACCCCTGAGTTGTCCCGAGTTGCGGTCATTCCTGCGGATAACACAGGTGGTGCCTAACCCAACTCCTGAGAGTGGGCGACGCCCTGTTCTACCACCGGCATCAGGACTATCAGGGGCTAACCCCCCAGAGGATGGCAACCAGGATGGCTACGGGGAACGGTTTGATGGGTGCTATAGATCCCGCGAATCCCAAAGCGGGAATACTGGAGGTGGTGGGGATAGGAATGCACCACCCGGAGGTGGTACAGCGGGAGCAGGTGGAGATCCAGGGACTCTGACCATGACAGCTCGGATAATGATGATGAAGGAGATTCTCTCCTTGATTTGACCCCCTTCCTCGGTGCGCGCAAGGATGACTAGAGTAATAAGAAGGAACGACGGTGGGATTGCTGGGCCAAGTGGCTAGCAAAAGCCATGAGGGGTACTGGTTCGGCTTCTAGACCTATACCGAGATATCGGCAGATAAAGCCAGAAAAGCTGTGTGGTATCCCTCCATTCAAGGGCAAAGTGACGGAACTCGCAAGCTTCTTGACCTTGGTAGAGGTCAAATTCGAATACTTTGCGGATTGCAAGGTAACCGACATGGATAAGGTAAATTTGGTCATTCCCCTTCTTGAAGACTCAGCCCGGGCATGGTATCTGGGGTTGTATAGGCACATTAACAAGGAAGCCGCCAAGCGTACTGGCATTCCTGTAAAGGACAGCAACCCCTTATGGACATGGAAAGGGTTCCGAGAACGGCTGGAACAAAGTTTTGGTAGAGACCAGGCTGAGCGAGATCGATCCCTTCTCGAATGGCGAGACCTTGTGATGAAGCCACATCACATCGATGAGTACCTGGATAAGATAATTGATTATATGTATAAGCTTAGCTATACAGATCCAGTGCGGGTACAGGACAAGGTTTGATTAGGCATCACGCAAGAGGTTCGGAATGCGTGGGCACTTAAGAAGCCACATCCGACCGACCTGAACAAGTACCTGGATCTTCTCTGGAAGGTCCGACACACCCTGGAGAACAACAACCGGTTCAGGAACTGTGCCATCCACTCTGCCCCCCAGGGTCAGCCTGCAGATAAGAAGGAGGATAGATCCTCGATCTCTGGCAGGTTCAAGAAGAAGGAAAAAGGTTCCGGCAGACAGAATCAGAGGTCTCCCAAACCTACTAATTTCAAAACAGGGAAACAGACAAAGCCGACGACTTCTGAGTATGCTATAGCGCATAAGGGAATCCCGTCGACTTTGACCAACTGCTGGAGAAAGCACAACCAGTGCACCAAGTATGGGCAAATGGGTCACTTCTAGAGAAACTGTACCGTGGCGGCCCCAGTCGTTAGTTCATCCAAACGGGCTCATGGGTTGAAATGGTCAGCCCCGGTAAGCGAGCCCACAGGAACGGACAAGGAACTAAAGTGCATTGAAGCAGCCCCTCCAGCTTCCTCGTCAAAGATACTTGAAGTCCGCCAGGTATCTCCTCAGATTATGGAGGTTGATGCTGATGGCTCGGAATAGGTAAGAACCCATTCCGCTTAAGGTGTAATCTTATTAACTCGTATCCATAGACCCCTGAGGGATGGATGGACAGGAGCCATGGAGGTGGCTTCGAGGATGAGTAAGTACTCCTCTACTGTATGAACGACCCTGATACTGACTACACCCAGGTGGTGTGGGCAGGTAGATGTTGCGGGCCATGCATGGTGGACTGGGCTATCTCTCATTTGTTGGGTTTCTGGTTATTTCCTTTGTTCTAGTTATACGAATTTCTTTCAGGATTTCCTTAGCTGGATGGGCAAGTCATAGGACATTATTTCAGTTTAGGCTGGGTGAGGTCTTGCTAGAGGAGACGCTCGACATTGTGGAAGCAAGGATGCTTCACTTGGAACCGGTCTGACAGGGGACTTCTACCCCGCTCGGGGAAAATTGTTATGTTTAGTACAAGCAGAATTGGTTCAGGCTGGACTTGATCAAATAAACAGTGTCATTTCCAAGTTTACCTGAGGAGGGTCTAGTACTAGAAATCATGCTGGTATGATAGTAAACACCCTAGCTATTGATAAAGACGAATCCCAATCCCTTAACGTTTACTGACCCGTTGTGGCCACTCTTGTGTCAAAAGGCAAGAGACTAAAGGATTCACTAAGCCAAGATGACTAAGTCCCCAAGACAAGCGAAGAGGCAGAAGTGTGACAACTTGCCTCGTCATACCAAGTCTATCCACGTGCAGGTAAAGTTAGACCGGAAGATAGGAGCTAGACAGGTAAGCACAGAAGCACTGCTGCTACTCGATAGTGGAGCTGCTGGGCCAGTGCTTAGTAGCCGATAGGTTAAACAGACTTAGGCACCTTGTGTACGACGAAAGGTACAGGTGCCAATAAGCGACACGAGCGGTAATCACATTCCTGGCTCAGGTCTGCACTATACCAAATCATTGGAGGTGAAAATAGGCAACCACCATAATGAGATACGCTTTGAAGTCGCAGATATGCCCAACACTAAGGTGGATGGGTACCCACCTATGTCTTGGTTGAAGGACTATAACCCCGACATAGATTGAAAGACTGGATCACTAACCTGATGCTCAGATTTCTGCAAGGCTAATTGCCTACCAGAGCATGGGCAGTAAGTGTTCATGACCGATGAAGAGTTACTAGCCGAAGATCCTAGTAATGTGTACCTGTTGGGAATTGTTCAATTCTCTGATGAGGAAGGTGCTGACATTCCGGTTAAGCTGCTCCCAGAGTATAAGGACTATGGGATATCTTCAGTCAAGAACGCATTGAGGCGCTGCCGGAGCACTCGAAGTATGACCAAACGATCGAGTTGCAACCAGGGACTCAACCTCCGTTTCGGCCTATCTATCTGTTATCGGAAAAGGAGCTTGAGAGACTCCACGAATATCTCAATGAAATGCTACGAACAGGAAAGCTGCAGCAATCCAGTTCCTCGGCAGCAGCCCCTATCCTCTTTGTGCCAAAACCAGATGGTACCTTAAGACTGGTAATAGATTACTGAGGGCTGAACAAAATCACGGTTAAGAGTAAGCATCCTCTACCGTTGATGAATGAACTACGAGATAGGTTAGGAAAAGCCGCTGTGTTCACCAAGTTGGACTTAAAGAACGGCTGCTACCTTCTGGGAATGGCAGAAGGTGAGGAATAGAAGACGGCCTTCCAGTGAAGTTATAGACTTTATCAATACACGGTCATACCATTTGGGTTATGTAACGCCCCGGCAACTTTCCAGAGCATGATAAACAAGCTCTTCCGCGACCTCATGGATGAAGGACTCCTTGCATATATGGATAACATCCTGATCTACTCCGAAACAATGGAAGAGCATGTCACGATGGTGAGATGTGTGATGGAGAAATTGTGGAAAGCCAGACTGTGCGTAAGCATGAAGAAGTCCAGTTTCCACCAGCGGGAAGTCCAATTCCGCGGATACAAGATCTCTGTCATGGGGATCTCTATGCTGTCATAGAAGGTGCAAACAATCAGGGATTGGGCACCTCCGACATGCGTCATCGATGTTCAACGCTTTATGGGCTTTCCCAACTTCTATCATCGGTTCATGGAGGGTTTCAGCAAAATAGCGAAAACCTCTAATGAACTTGACAAAGAAGGATGTCCGATGGAAATGGACACCTGCTTGTGCGCAGGCCTTCAACCAGGTAAAAGAGGCGTTTACGTCCAAACCCATCCTAGCACATTTTGAGCCTGAACAGCCAACCTGGCTGGAAACTGACACTAGTGACTTTGCATTAGGAGCTGTTCTCTCCCAATTCTGTAAAGATGAGAGATGGCATCCAGTGGCCTACCATAGTCAGAAGTTTCACCCAGCGGAGATTAATTATGATGTCCATGACAAGGAATTGACTGCCATCATGGCGGCATTCGAGGAATGGGATCATCTGCTACGCTTAGTAACGGACCAATTGGTGATCTATACAGATCATAAGAATTTGGAGTATTTTAATAGTACCAAGGTCCTTTACCATAGGTAGCACCGCTGGGCTGAGTTCCTGCAAGGGTTTAACTTCAAGGTAGTTTACTGGGAAGGACGGTTGAATGAGAAGACAGATGCTTTGTCACGGCATGGAGACTACCGCCTTGAAGGGGGGAGTGATTTTCTGCCACAGTGATTTTTTCGCCCCGAAAAGTGGGTTGGGAGCCAGGAACGGGACATCTGGCGACCACAGGTGTTCCAGGTGTGCCATGTGTTTCGGCTCCAGTCTTTCTTATTAGATCGACTGCGGGTAGCGATAAAAGAAGACCAGGAATGCTTGAGAATCCTGAAGGCAATGACCATCGGTGACAAAGAGGTCGACCGACACTACATGACGGAAAAGGGCTTACTCCTGTACAAAAACAGGTGGTGTGTTCACAAGGGGCAGAATCTGAAGCAGACAATCAGGGAGGCTGAACATGACTCCAGAATCGCGGGACACTTCGGGACTTACAAAACCAGCGGCAGGGTTAGGGCTAACTTCTATTGGCCTAAAATGGACAAGCACATCCCAGACTATGTATGAACATGTGATGTATGCCAAAGAAATAAGTCTATCAGGCACAAGAACTTTGGTCTGCTGGAATCTGTTGATGTTCCTATGTGCCCTTGGACAGCGATTTCAATGGACTTCATTGTAGCACTGCCAGAGTCAGAAGGGTATACCAAGATCTGGGTCATTGTGGACAGATTCTCGAAAATGGCACACTTCATACCCCTGACCACTGCGGTACTGATCCAGGAGCTTGCCTTAATATTCCTGAAGGAAGTTTGGCGCCTTCATGGACTCTCGGAGTCAATCATCTTTGACCGAGATAGCCGATTCACATTCAAGTTCTGGATGAGTCTGATGCACTTCTTGCAAGTGAAACTAAACGTTTCCACCGCATTTCACCTAGAGACTGATGGGCAAACCGAAAGGGTTAATCAGACACTAGAACAATACTTGCGTAGTTACGGTTCCTATCTAGAGGATGATTGGGTTTCGCTACTTCCTCTTGCGGAGTATGCGTACAAGATCTCCACAGCAGAATCCACCAGATTGTCACCATTTGAGATCAATTATGGGTTCAACCCACGGACAACCTCGTCGGGTGTGGTGTATGATAATCAAGGAATACACACTAGCAGTGAGCTCTTGTTTAAGGAATAGGAAGGAACTGGGCAAGAAATTCAAGAGATGATTCAAGGGGCACAGGAAAAGCAACTGGAATGACATGACCAGAAAAGGCTGCCATCACCAGACTATGTTGCCTAGGAGGGTGTGGCCGCGGGGCAGGCAAAGAAAGGGGACCGCGTGGTGTTGAACCAAAAGAACATTCGCGCGAAAAATCCAATGAAGAAGCTGGACCACCGGATGTTTGGCCCTTTCCTGGTCAAACGTCAGGTAGGTACCGGAGCATAAGAACTCCCACTGCCCCACAGGTGGAGCATCCACATGGTTTTTAATCTCATATTGCTCGAACCCTATTGCGAGGATCCGGATTCAGGAAGGATCAAGGAAGTCCTCACCCTGGAACTTGCGGACAAGGAGCCAAGTTACATTATCGAAGCTGTTGTGGACAGTCACTGGTACAGTGGAGCAAAGGCGAAGTTTCCGTCACACTTCGTCCAGTGCCTGGTTTCATGAGAAGGCTATGGGGCTGAGGAGAATTTATAGGAGCCCTATGAGATACTAGAAGGGACAGGGTTACAGGCCATCATGGATTTCCACCAAAGATATCCATCACAGCCCAGGGACTATAGGGTCTTGGTGGAATCGAGTCATGGAAATAAGAGATGACGCTAGCTGTCTGTGACGGACCATAGAGAAGTGGGGAGTGGTGTAACGACCCAGCATACATGAGTTATGGCAGCCGGAACCTACACCCATACAGGTAGCCAGGAGGCGAACTGTTAGGAACCGGCAGGCAAGGTAGTACTGGACCTATGGAGACCCGATGACCTGGGCTCCAAGATGAACAGAATCAACTGGCCAGATACTTAGGTACCTGGGCACACTCGGGAGTGGTGTCAGCATACTTAGGGACCTCTGCAGAGGCAGTTACTCAGTTAGGCTGTGTAATTGGAGAAAGGTCAGAAGAGTTTATCTCAGGTGACAGAGTGGACAGGGTAATAGGGAAAAGTCATCTTGTCTACTGGACAAGGTTACCCTACCCTCAGGCTCAGGTTACCCTGCCATGAGGCTCAGGTTACCCTGTCCAAAGTCCTGAGTTACCCTACCTTTCAATATGAAGTCCCTCCCAGAGTTCGGGAAAAATGACTAGAATGTTTGTCATACGAAGCCATACATAATACTGGAATCTGGGGTTCTGAGGGATGCTATTGGGCAAGCTACGCAGCTCTGAAGAAGCTGTAAATTGGAGACATTATTCGTATTATACCCCTCCAGCCTCGCCTTGAGGCCCGGACGTCATGGGCAAACGGTTGTGTAGTTGTGTGCAGTCTAGCGAAGAGGAATCTTTACAGACCTGCTTGCAACACCCTATACGTCGCTGCTGTCCTGACGACCGTCAGCTGTTCACAGGATATATAAGGGGGCATAGGGTGGAAGGTAGAGTACCTCCTCCAAGTTGTTCGGAGTAAAATGGAACAAAACTGACGGAGTTAACAGGTGTTAACCGTAGGGGCCCCAAAGGTAGTCCAGGGTGGTGCTGTGGCGACCGGGAGACTTTTACACCTACCAAGCCTAAAAGTGTCCTCAACGCCATAGGCTCTGAAAGGGAAGTGCAGAGACACTAAAAGCATGATTCCTATCACAGGTAAGGTAGATCCGGGGTAGTGGTCATGGGTAGTGCCCATTGGATCACTCCCAAACTACCGTATCCCGCGCAAGAAACCGGAAGCCTGCGACTCGTAAATAGTAGATAGATAAACAGCCCACGGTAGCTTCTGAAGCCAAGTAGACATTAATGCATATGGGACGGGTGTCATAGATAGTCCAGTTCATCAGGTGTCTTGACTGTTAGCCACTGGCAAGACACCGATGCGAAGAAGTTCTCACCCCGGTAGGCAAAATGGGAATGCACCGCAGGAACGATAACCGGATAAGGTGCACGCCGACTAGAGTGTGTTGACACATGCATGCCCGAACGGTGTGCCAGGAGATGTGTCGGACCACCCTTAGCGGAGAAGGATGTGCTCGAATAGTTACAGTAAACCGATGGTAGAGTTTCTAGCATAAGATAAAACCACCTGATAGTCTATGCGAGAACTCTCCTACGCCAACAATCAATCCTCTCGCGACCTTAATTGAGTGAAGCATCAGGCTCAATGATATTAAGTTTTACTGTTCACTTTCCTCTTACATTGTGTGACCATTTGGCGATAAGTTTGAAGCTGTTTGGTGCGATCCCACCCTTGTGATCCATCTTCCTAGAAGAGCCCCCGTTACAATTATATATTTCAATTGAATCTTATATTGATTATATCTTATATATAAGTAGTTTATTACATAGTTTTATTATAATGGTAGAGTTAACATTTTTCTTTTCTAGCCCTAAACCTATATACTTTTTTCTCAGATTTATACTATAAAAATATATTGAGAAAATAAAAATATATCATAATATTTTTGTACACATCAAACACACCCCTATATAAAAAGTTTAAGTTTCTATTATTTGTACTATAAAAGTCACTTTTATGCTATAAAAATAACACATCAAACAGGAACTTAATTAAATTAAGTCTAAGGTAAATATCTACAGATTTACAAATAGACAAAGGAAAATAGAATACACTCCAATTCTCACCACTCTAGTTACCCTTCCATATTTGGCAATACTGAAAAGCAGTGTTTGGCGGCATTTATAATACACGGTATACAAATACATTGTCCTAGCTAGAATGAGATTTACCTAGAAATGGTGTACACTTGTAGTATATGAACTGTGAAAAGCATAATGGAGTCTATAAGATATCACCATCATATGCCCCAGTGGAAATTCGTAATTTGGCTAGCAAATCATCCTCCCCATATTGCATGGTATCAGGAAAGGTTGAATTGAATGTTTGAGAACAGGCTCCATATCCTCTGGATCAATGAATTAACATTTTCAACTGCTGGCTTCTCAAATCGACCTTGGGTAATACACAAAGCCAGTAAAGAGCTTCATGCTGATTGTGTTGATAAAACCTTTGAGTCTAGGAGGGAGACGAAAACAGTTTGGGAGGATTTTGTAGCAAAATAAGGTCAAATCTTGTCTTTATTCTTAGCAAAGCTAAGGTGGACTCAGCCTGTTATGTTAAGCATATCATGTATCTCCATCTTATGCTATTTTGGTACTATTGCTATGAAAAATACTGATAGGTTATAGTGGTAGAAGATAGTATGCCAGGCTATAAAGATAAGGCTACCCACTATAGAAACCTAAATAAGATAGAAACTATACAGTGGCCAGCACAGTCACCACACCTGAATTTGATTGAGATATTGTAGCTGAATATAGAGAATGAGATAGAAGGGAAACTTAGAGCTGAATTAGTGATATTTAGACATTAGAAACAGCTCTAAATACTGTTTAGTATGCAATTCAGAATAACAGGCTTAAAAGCCTTATCAGAACCATGTCCTAATGCCTACAAGCTATTATTGATGCAGAAGGCAGAGCAACAAGATATTGATATTTGTAATTTAGTTTATTTATAGATTGTTTATAGACTTCTTTTCTTCAGCTGGCTGATTATATTCATAGGATATCACTTGTAGCACTCCCTGATTTGAAAGAGACCTGACTCATTGCCAACACCAAAAGGTACTTATGAGTTATTACTCCAATTTTCCAATCTGGTTTGGTCTACATACAAATGCCACCTCTTCTTTTGAGAAGTGACCCGACTTTTGTCAACCTCCTAGTATATTTATATCTAATAACTACCTGTATCTATGAATAGCAATAGTCAAAATTACAATCACTATGATAACCCCACATGACTATGGCCTCACCATACTCCTGCTATGCCAGAGAAGACAGAAATTGGGAAATTTATATCCTGTATAAATACACAGATATGGGGTATAATAAACTTTTCAAACTTTTGAAGCTCTCCAAGTCAACTATTTCTATAGTAATAAAAAGGGCTGATAACTATAATGATAATACCCATAATACTCTTAGAGCTAGCAGACCAATAAAGATAACTGATGCCAAAAAGAAGATCATACTTGATATTATTGATGCTGAGTCTTATTTAGTCCTAAGGGATGTTACACTAAAGGCTAACATTGGTCTTAGAGGAGATACCATTAACCAGATCTCTGAGGAAGCTGGTTTTAAGCTTAAAATATGAAGGAAGAAGCCTTTTCGAAAGAAAGGACAGGAGGGAGAAGAGGAAGGTGTTGGCTAGACAAAGGAGGAATTGGAAGAGAGCTGGAAAGTAGATAGTTTTTGTTGATAAGACCACGATTGAGTATGATTCAAATCTAGTAGAAAGAAAGGTCATACTTGATGGAAGTGAGGAGCTAGAGGAAAAAAACTTAAAGCCAAACTTTAAGTCAGAAAAAACTAATATTAGGGTCTATACAGCAATCATGCAGGGAAGAAAGACTGAGTTAATTCTTGTCATTAGGAGGAGTCAGAAGGAAAAAACCAGTAAACAAGATAGGTGTCACGATCTGGCTAGAAGAGTGCTAGCCAGGTGATGGCGGCAAGGAAACAGGTTTCGCATATGACGTCGCTTGGACGTCATACAGTTAAGTTATGATCTTTTCACGCACATGACCTTGTTAGCAGGTCATGGGGCTCGTTTATGTTTAAGTTGGTTTTACGCACATGACCTTGTTAGCAGGTCATGGGGCTCGTTTATGTTGATTGTATTTCATACATGATGTACAGTTGATGTCATGGGAAGAGTCTAGGCTGGCCGGTAAGGTTTACTGGCAAGGCAGACTCGTTTATGTTTCGCACGTGACCTCGTTAGTAGGTCATGTGGTTGGGTTATTTATATTGCGTTTGATTTATGTTTCGCACATGACGTCACTTAGAGGTTATGGGATATTTTATGTTTGCGCACATGACTCATTGGAGTCATGTGATGGATTTCGCACCTGACCTCACTTGAGGATCAGGGCAGGGGTAGGGTTGCAGGAAGAGGCCTATATAAAGGCTGGGTTTTCACAGATGGGTTAGCTCTTCACGCAACGATCTACCGTTATTTCCTATCTACTACTTTACGATCTTTACAATATAAAAACCTTTACACTCCAATCCCATCCGCTAGACGGATCCACTTTAGAGTCAAGAACCTATCAACTACACGGATTGTGTTAACCAAGTCAAAGACCGACACTCTCGGCACTGGTGAGAAACCGATTCCTACGTGAGAATACTAAGATGGGGCCTAGAGACTCGAGGAGCTCTAGGACACAGTGAAGCACAGTGTGGAAGAACCAACCAAGGTCGTTACCTGTCGTGAGTAACACGAGTAGTGGGAAACCGTAACATTTGGTTGCGTCTCCTGCGACATCTAACGACAACAGAACAGCACCTCCAGAGAACGCGGAGTGCACCATAGACAATGAAGGAGGTATCGATCTCACAAACGATACTCTCGACATAGGACAAGTACGAAACGCCTTAGGAGAAGCAGCAAGCCAACCCTCATGAGCAGCAAGTCCGGTTACACGCAAACAAACTTCACCCCCAAATAGTTCTCCCGACGGAACACTACGAGCAAGAAGGATGGCCGTAGCGGCAATACTAGCACCCCCGACAGGGCCTACGACGCAGGCCCTAATGATGACGGAGGACCAGATGACAAGATTCCTGGGGGCAATTAACGCCCACCCGGAGTCGAGACTGAAAGTAAAAAAACCGGACCTCTATGAGGGAGACTGTGAAAAACTGAGACAATTCCTAAGTCAGTTGGAACAGTACTTCAGGGTTAGGGGGTGCGGAGTCAGAAAAGACACGATTAAGGTGGGCTATGCCGAGTCCCTCTTAAGAGAAGTGGCAGGACAATGGAGAATGCCCTACATGGAAGGAAAACGAGACTGGATATGGGCCTTGTGGGAGGAGTTTAAAGAAACCCTCCATACCCAGTTTGGGGTCAGAAACGCCAAGGAAACAGCAAGGCTCAAACTGGAGAAGATGAGATAAGGAAAGGACAACTTTTCCGACTACTGGCACAAGTCCTGCATGATATCTGTCGAAGCAGAATACAACGACGACATGGAGTACCGCCATCTCCTGGGCGGTACCAATGAAAGTCTGCAAGAGGCCTGGACAAGTTCGGACCAGACCGATCGAACGGCAGAAGGCTTCACAGTATGGGCCGTTGACAAAGAAGACGAAATCAACCTGGCTAGACACGCTCAAAGCAGGAGCAAGGGAATACAGCACCCAACCCCACCGCGCAACAACAACGGAACCTACCGGCCGAACAACACACCAAGACCTCTACCAGCAGGAGACCTGATGGACTTGGACATGGCAGGAAGAAGGAACAGGCAATTCCAATGATTGTCAGACCAGGAATACCAGAAACGAAGAAAAGAGAATGCATGCCTCCAGTGCGGACTGAAAGGGCACTTCATCAAGGATTGTCAACAAAAGGAGACCAAACTCCAAGAAATGGAAGCCACAGAGAAGACGGAAGGGCAGGAGACTTTAACCGAATAAAGTCCCCAGCAAAGAGTGGTCTGCGTGACGAGGAAAGAGGCAAACCCACCGGCATCGCACATATATCAACCAGGAAAAACAAGACACCCCCATCAACGGAAAAAGGCAATAAGGTAACAATCAACAACATGAACGGTTACGAGAACGACAACGATCATCTTATGATTAAGATAAAACTATCCACAACAGACAACGAGACAGAAGCGAACGCGATGCTCGATTCAGGAGCAACCGAGGATTTCATCAACAGAAACTTCTGCGAAACCCATGGATTACCCCTAAAGAAGCTAAAGAAACCAAGAGACATATACGTGGTCAACGGGGAAAAAAGCGAAACAGGACCCATCACCCATACAGCACAGGTGGTAATGGAGATCAGGTCACATCACAAAGCCATAACGTTCCAAGTAGCGCACTTGCAGAAACACAGTGCCATACTAGGAACACCCTGGCTAAAATGACACAATTCGAACATCGACTGGGAAAAAGGCCAAATCAACTTCAACAGCAAACTATGCACAAAGTTGTGCCTGGAAACTTCCCCAACGATCGAAACGATCCCGGAAGAACGAGCAATCAGAGAGAACCTGAGGATACAGATCCTCCACATGGACACCAAACACGAAGAAGCGATCACCCACGATGAAGGTATAAGAGTACAAGTGTTACACTCAAATGCCAAAAAACCGACACGAGAATCTAGGAAGGCAGCAGGTCACGACCTGTACAGCACGGAAGACACGATGGTCCCTGCAAGAGGACAAAAGATGATACCAACAGGAATTGCAGTAGGACTACCAGAGGGCACCTATGCAAGAATCGCTCCACGCAGTGGTATGGCCACCCGACACGGGATTACCACAGGCGTGGGAGTGATCGATGCAGACTATAGGGGTGAGGTACAAGTCCTACTAATAAACCTGAAGGATAAGGACTATGCGATCCAAAAAGTGGATCACATAGCCCAGATGATTATTGAAAATATCAATACCAGGAAGCCCCGCAAAGTCCGAGACCTGGACAAGATAAAAATGGGTGAGGAAGGATTCGGCAGCACTGGACAAGGAACCCCGAAGGACAACACCCCCACCGAAACGAGAGAAGAGAAACTCCTAAGCATATCTTTCATATCAGCAAAGGCCTTTGGTCAACTTTACCGGAGAGGGGAACAGACTGGGATTCTCAGATGGGACGAAGAAGAAGACGGACCAACAATCGCAGAACTGTCAATGATCAGCACGCGACTAGCGGTGAAGGAAGAAGCCAAGAAGAAGAAATTAACTCTGAGGCAACTGGTCCCAAAAGAATATCACAACTATCTCAGGATATTCGAAGAAAATGAAAGGACGGATCTTCCCACAAACAAGAGTGAAGATCACCGGATCAAGCTAGAGGAAGGAAAGGCAGCCCCTATCATGAAACTCTACCCGTTAAGGGAAGAAGAGTTGAAGGCGCTGCGCGAATACCTCCAACAGAACCTGGCCAGGCAATGGATCAGACCATCGTCCTCCTTAGCGGGGGCACCCATCCTATTTGTCAAAAAGAAAGATGGGAAACAGAGACTTTGCGTGGACTTCTGGGGACTGAATGCAGTATCCCAAAAGGACAGGTACCCTCTACCATTGATCGACGAAGCGCTGGACCGACTAGGACGGGCCAAGCACTATACGAAGTTGGATATCAAGGACGCATATTACAATATAAGGATAGCCGAAGGGGAAGAATGGAAAACGGCTTTCAGGACGCGATACGGACTATTTGAATATTTAGTCATGCCCTTTGGATTATCCAATGCACCAGCAACGTTCCAACGATAGATCAACTCCAAGTTGAGCAAATACCTGAACATATGTTGTATCGTCTACCTGGACGATATCCTCATATATTCAGACAACATGGAGCAACACCACCGGGACATACGGAATGTCTTACAAGCATTGAGAGAAGCCAAGGTCAAACTAAAACCTTCGAAATGCGACTTCCATACGGATGAGGTCAAATACCTAGGATTTATCATTAACCCGGAAGGAGTACGAACTGATTTAGTCAAAACGGCAGCTATTGATGACTGGAAAGCACTGAAGAGTGTAAAGGGAGTGCAAAGCTTCGTGGGCTTCTGCAACTTCTACCGAAGATTCATTGAAGTGTTTAGCAGAGTAGCTAAACCCCTCTATGATACAACAAAGAAAGGAGTCAAGTGGGAATAGGGAGAAAAACAACAACAAGCATTCGACAATATGAGAAAGCGACTTACTACAACACCGATATTATGACACTTCGACCCCACGCTACCTATCATGATTGAGACGGACGCATCCAACTACGTATGCTCTGGTATCCTCTCCCAGCAGGGAGGGGACGGATTATGGAGACCAGTCGCATTTCGATCAAAAACAAGGTCAAAAGCAGAACAAAACTATGACATTCACGACAAGGAACTGTTAGCCATTGTTCAAGCAGTTAAAGACTGGAGGAAGTACACACTAGGAACTCAACATGTGATCCGCGTTATCACAGACCACAAGAACCTACTAGCGTTTACTACCACCAAAGAACTCAATAGACGACAGATCAGGTAGAGCAAGACATTAAGCCAATACCACCTCCAAATCGAATACCAACCAGGAAAAGAAGGAGGAAAGCCAGACATATTGACTCGGAGGACGGAGGACTTCCCCGACAAGGAAGAAACACGGTTGCAATGACAAAGAATACTTCTCCCAAAAGAGAAGTACTTCGCAAAAGAAGAAGACGAAGACAGCGGATACGAATCTATGAATGAAATAACCGCGGCCACAAGCAACGATGACGAATACAAAGAATGGATAAAAAGAAAAACCACCAGTGACCAGGAAATCAATGAGATAAAGAAGGCCTTGAAGGAAGGCCTAAAACAAAGGAAAGGTGTAGCCTGCGGGCTATACCGGGAAAAAGATGGATACCTATGGTATGACGACCAGATAAGGCTCCCGGACGAAGAAGCCTTACGAACAGAAACGATAAAAAGAAATCACGACATTCCACCGGTGGGACATGACAGAATGGCAAAAATGACAGCCTTAATTCAACGACCATACTACTGGCCATCGATACGCGACGATATTAATCGATATGTGAAGAATTGCGACACCTGTCAAAGAACGAAAATGGTTAAACACGCACCCTACAGGCTGCTCAAACCGCTCGAAGCTCCTGGAAGACCATGGCAGTCTATTGCTATGGATTTCATCAGCAGACTATCCGAATCGAACGGTTATGATGCCATATGGGTTGTTATCGACCGACTTACGAAAATCGCGCACTTTATACCATGCAGGACCGATATGACTACACCACAATTCTTCAACCTGTTTAAAGACCAGGTATTTAAACTTCACAGTCTACCGAAAGACATTACCTCCAACAGAGGATCCCTCTTCACGTCGGACGTATGGAAAGAAATTACACAACTAAGTGTCATCTGACACTTGAGCACAGCCTTCCACCCGCAAACAGACAGCCAGACCGAAAGAACGAGTGGAATATTAGAACAATATCTGCGAGCCTACGTCAACTATCAGCAAAACGATTGGACAGAGCTCCTATCCACGGCAGAATTCACATACAACAATGGACGACAAGAAACAATAAAGACCACACCCTTCTTTGCAAACTACAGATACTACCCCTTATTCAATCCAGCACAATATCAGGTGCCGCGAAAGATAACACAGGCCGACGATATGATAAGGGTACACGACATATTACAAGACGAAATAACTCTAGCACAAATGAGTCAAAAGGAAAAGAGCAATAAGTACCGGAAACCAGACCCGAACCTTACGGTTGGCGACAAGGTGTGGTTGATACCATGCAATATCCGGACCACGAGACCCTCAAAGAAGCTGGACTACAAGAAACTTGGACCATTCAGGATCATCGAACGTGTCAGACTTCAAGCATATAAACTCAACCTCCCCGCCTTGATGAAACAGACTCATCCAACATTCCACATCAGCCTTCTCGAACCCTATCAAGAAAACTCTTTTCCCTCGCAAAAGAAACTTCCCTCTCCGCTTATTCACATAGATGGAGAAGACGAATACGAACTCGAAGAAATAATCGACTCTCACTTACACTACAGTAAACTCCAATACCGTGCTAAGTGGACCAGTTATTCCCGCGAACACAATCAAGAGTGGCATCCAGCTACAAACTTTACCAATACTAAGGATGTTGTCCTCCTCTTCCACCAGTGCTACTCGCGCAAACCAGCAACTGACCGTCCGCACCGAAGCGGAAGAAAACAATTGGGTAGAAGTTGAGGACCGCGAGGAATTTGAACGAAATGTGCGCCAGGCACAAAAAGAGGCAGAAAAAGCAGCCATTGAGAAGAACGACTACACGAAAAAATCATGGACAGCATGCAGCCACAATGACTGCATGATCCACAAGGATGCGAAGGTGAGACAAGGATGGTGGCCGAGAGAGGCCACCCAAACCAGAGACTCAGACAGCGACCAGGAATGGACGAATTCCTGGGACAAACAAACTTGGGAGGGAGATGAAACGGGGGCCCCGATACAGCCCAAACATTACAAAATGGACTGTCAGAACTGCATGCACAGGTTCTGCTCCTACCACTGGCAGCAACAGAAACACGCGGAGCAACAAGCTCCGAGGATGGAGCCGAGGAAGAGGGGGGGGCACATAGTCTCTTTTGAGCCCAAGGACATCCTCCGGGAGACAATCCGCACTCAGGATGACACGATAACGTAGCAAAAAGGGAGGATCAAGGAGCTGCAAATGACGGTCGACCGGCTGAGAAGAACTGTCGACGGATTACAAGAAGTGAAAAGGATGGTGGAGGAACAGCGAGAAAAAACAGACCGGGAAAGGAGGAACAGAAGGAACGTGGAGGATTGGATCCTTGCGGAATACCAGAATGCGTTCCGGCACGAACAATGCATGAGGGGGTATGCCGCAAGGGTTGAAGAAAAGAGAAGCAGAAGAGGATAAGGCGTATCCTCAGGGACTGAGGATAAGGGAGAGGGGAGCTAAGGTCACGATCTGGCTAGAAGAGCGCTATCCAGGTGACGGCGGCAAGGAAACAGGTTTCGCATATGACGTCGCTTGGACGTTATACAGTTAAGTTATGATCTTTTCATGCACATGACCTTGTTAGCAGGTCATGGGGCTCATTTATGTTTAAGTTGGTTTTACGCACATGACCTTGTTAGCAGGTCATGGGGCTTGTTTATGTTGATTGTATTTTGCACATGACATACAGTTGACATCATGGGAAGAGTCTAGGCTGGCCGGTAAGGTTTACTGGCAAGGAAGACTCGTTTATGTTTCGTGCGTGACCTCGTTAGTAGGTCATGTGGTTGGGTTATTTATATTGCGTTTGATTTATGTTTCGCACATGACGTCACTTAGAGGTCATGGGATGTTTTATGTTTGCGCACATGACTTATTGGAGTCATGTGATGGATTTCACACCTGACCTCACTTGAGGATCAGGGCAGGGTTAGGGTTGTGGGAAGAGGCCTATATAAGGGCTGGGTTTTCACAGATGGGTTAGCTCTTCACGCAACCATCTACCGTTATTTCCTATCTACTACTTTACGATCTTTACAATATAAAAACCTTTCTGCTCCAATCCTATCCGCTAGACGGATCCGCTTTAGAGTCAAGAACCTATCCGCTATGCAGATCGTGTTAACCAAATCAAAGACCAACACTCTCGGCACTGGTCAGAAACCAATTCTTATATGAGAATACTAAGATGGGGCCTAGAGACTCAAAAAGCTCTAGGACACAGTGCAGTGCAGTTTGGAAGAACCAACCAAGGTCGTTACCTGTCGCGAGTAACACGAGTAGTGGGAAGCCGTAACAATAGGCTTGGTCTAAATACATATCAGTATGCTACTGAAATTCACCAGCCATACCTTATCCCCTTCATAGAAGAGATAAATAGATCCCCAGAAACTATTCATATGGCTGCTAATAATATATTATAGTATAATAGATTGAAAAACAAAAAATTACAGGAGGATAGTAGATATTAAAGACTGTCTTGACCTCTCAACTCCACAGATCTGAATCCTATTGAGAATGTCTAGTCTCTTCTCAAAAAGGCCTTCAAAATGTGATTCTCTAGATTGGAAAAAAGACCTTGTAGTGCTATTAAATTATTTCCTATTAGTCAAGAAGAAGTAGAAGCTCATTCCTTAAGAGACAATTGAAAGGTGTATTAAAAGAATGTCTAAAAAACTTCAGGCTATACTAGATGCAGATAGAAGCCATACAAAATAGTAAAATATTTAAAAAAAAAATTATTATATTTCTTTTACTATCTATTTTGTAATTGAGTTGTGATTTTTTCTTTTTTCAAATTTTCACATTTGTATTTTGTTAGAATGATGTGATTGCACTGAGAGGTACAGAAACTTATTAGATACAAGTATACAGTTGTATCTAATAAGTTCTCATACAGTTTCGGGCAACCATACCACCACACCAAATAGTAACCTTGACTTTGAAAAAAAATAAGAGATATAAACTCAATTAAAATATAGCCAATAGTAGAGATAAATGACAACTTAGCAATACTACCATTTTGTAGAACTTCCATTTACATCCAATATAGCCTGAGGTCTCTCAGGCATCCTCCCAATCTACTTATTAAATGTCTCTTGGGAAATAAGCTCCTACTCTTCCTTCTCTGCCTGGAACAACTTAGCACTACTATTAGGCCTTCTCTCAAGCTTAGTGAATCTCTTTCTGAGGACTTTTTTGAGAAGTGCTTAAACATTCTCAACTGCGTTGAGATCTGGAGAGTTGAGAAGTCAAGCTAATCTCTATTATCCATAGTTCTCTTGTATTTTTTTGTTTTCTGCCCCATTATGCTATGATGCATTATCAGTAGTTATATAGATAGTTTCAGCAGCCCTATTTATCCCTTCTATAAAGAGGATAAGATATGGCTGGTGAATCTTAGTTGTATATTGGTGGACATTGAGTCCAAGTCTATTCTTCTTATTAGTTCTTTCCTCCTTAGTCCTCTTCCTCACAAGAATTAACTTAATCTTTCCCCCATTCATAATTGTAGCATAGACCCCAATCTTGATTCTTCCAGACTTAAAGCCAAGCTTTAAGTTTTTTTCCTCTAGTTCCTCACTTATATCATATCTAATCTTTCTAACTACTAGATTTTTACTATACTCAATACTGGCCTTATCAACAAAAACTATCTACTTTCAAGCTCTTTTCCAATTTCTCCTCTGTCTAGCAAATGCCTTCCTCTTCTCCTCCTATCCTTTCTTTTAAAAAGGCTTTTTCCTTTATATTTTAAGCTTAAAACCAGCTTCCTTAGAGATCTTAGTGATAGTATCTTTTTCAAGACCAACATTAGCCTTTTGGATAACATCCTTTAGTACTAAATAAGACTTAGTATTAATAATATCAAGAATTGCCTGCCTTTAGGCATTAGTATTCTTTGTTGGTCTGTTAGATCTGAAAGCATCATAGGTGTTGCATTATGATTTTGGGCTCTTTTGATAACTGAAGAAATACTTGACTAGGGAAGCTTCATAAGCTTGAAAAGTTTATTATACCCCATATCTGTGTATTTATATATGGTACAAATTTCTCAATTTCAATCTTCTCTGGCTCTTCAGGTATATGGTAGTGCTATAGTAGTATGAGGATGTAGGGAGGATAGTGGGTGATCTGGTTGCCAAGCAACTGTATGAGAACTTATTAGATAGAACTGTACTCGGGGCGTAGGGTTAGTCAGACGATACCCAAATACCCTAACTGAACTTTGGTGAGCAAATAGGGATTGCTGCTAGGAGCTAGAATATAAATAGATTAATAGCCATATTTAGAAGTATTTTTTTGTATAGGAGAAAAAAGTACGGGGACACTGACACTGACACTACAAAAAAAAAAAAGAGAAAAAGAGAAGACGATAGAGCAAGCAAGCCAGTGCATATCTAAGAGAAATAGAGATAGAAATTAGAATAGCTAATAAGGTGTTGTATCTCCTTCAGCTACAATAACAGCATGTAAGCGATCAGACATGCTGGAAATAAGTCCTTCCAGTCACTCTGCTTCTCTCTGTACCCAGATTGTCCATGAACAGGTTTGTAAAGTTGCAATATCTCCAATACGCCCCCAAGTTTTACCCATTTCAGTTTCCAGATCAAGCCATAGAGCTTCTATTAAATTCAAATCTGGTGACTGTACTGGCCACGAATTGGTATCTATTCCATTCAACTCTCTATGTGCCTTTGATTACTTCTTATGCCTAGGTGCCCCATACTCAATAACTCATGTCCAACTATACTCCTCACAGTACTCATGCCAAAGTAGGACAAGATGAGAATCCATTACTTCTTTGACATAAAGAGCAGAGTCCATTTTGGCTTTGCCAGGAATGAAAACTAGTTCCGACTTCTTTGTTCCACAAAAGCTAGCCTAGACCATAGTTGACACTCTTCTCTGCTCAAAGCTTTTATCGATACAATCAATATGAAATTTTTCCTCTAGGTATCAAATAACTGAAGGCCAGTATCCAAACTCAGTAGTGGAAAATGTTGATTCATCTGTCTACAAAACTCTACTCCAGTCCACACATGTTCAGCTTAGTCTCTCATGGCACCATTCGACACATTTTGGTTTGTTTGCAGGTCGGAGATTAAATTTCTAACATGGTATACTCTTGTGATACCCAAGTCACTCCATCACATTCTTGACTGTTCATAGAGAGTAGGTATAATCTATTTGTATAGTGATTGCATCCCAGGATAGCCGTCAGGTATACGAATCTTGTATGACAAAAGCCACTAGTTGTAACCAGTACAGGTACTAGGTTATTTTATGTTTGGTTTCACAGTATTACTTGATACTTGTATTGTTTCGTGTGCTATCAGTTGATACACGCATCGTTTTATGTTTGGATTCACAGTATTGTTTGATACTGGTATTGTTTCGTGTGCTATCGGTTGATACACACATCGTTTATGTTTGGTTTCACAGTATCGCTTGATACTTCTATTGTTTCGTGTGCTATCGGTTGATACACACATCGTTTTATGTTTGGATTCACAGTATCGCTTCATACTTGTATTGTTTTGTGTGCTATCTGTTGATACACACAATGTTTTGGAATATTGCTCATACTGGAGATAAGCGATATGCTGTATTTAAAGACTGCTGGTTCCCACAGTGGAAGGAGCAGACTTCGACAGACAGTATTCTTAATATACTTGGTTGAACGGTTACTTCTTTGATCTCCTATTACATCCTGTTCGAAGCCTCCTTTAGTAAGCAGTGCTCGCTTCTTGTTGATCAAGAAGCCATCTGCTCCTATCATACCGCTACATGATTAGGGCTTGGCCTGAACACGTTACATTTTTTTAACCTCAGCAAGTGGTTAGAAACCTGCCCGGACCTGGTCTGATCAACCTATGAAACATCCAACAACAAAGCTAGCAGTGGGGAGTGGCAGAACCACAAGAGGTTCGGCTCTGCCAATACAACACCATTGAGTCACTGGAGACTCGAAGTGGGAAGCAGGTCCCATGAGAAGGCCTTACCAAGAGAAGGCAACCCAAGAAACCGAAAGGGCAAAGAGCGACTTCCCAATTGACGAAGCGGAAAGACAACTAACGCGAGACTTGGCCAAGCAGACCTTTAGCAAATCGACTGACGAATTAGCAAAGGAAGCAACCAGCCTTCTTGGGCTATTCCCCCACAGCCCCAGTAAAGGAAAGGCAATGGCGCAACCACCAAAGAAAGACAGCATACCTGTCGACATACCTAAGAAGGAAGACAATGATGAAGAAACATCAAATCACTTGGTAGTGAAGAAACTACCAGACGAATTCCCCCACAACTCTCCAGAAAGCTCGCCAGATGACAGCTCCAGTAACGAAGAGTCCGAACACAATATGTCCGACGGAGAATCCACCGGGTGAACAGGACCAAAGATCAAACTTCCGCTACCACCCTCGTTCTCGGGTGAAAAGGACGATTTAAAACCTGAAGTATTTGACCGATAGGTAACAACCACTTCTCAATACCTGGTCCTGCACGGAGTGGAAAAAACCAAAGAAGGAAGTGGAGTGTACTTTGGAAGCTTCTGCACTGGAAAGGCAGAGGAAGTATACCACCAAGCAATGAACCACTATGAGAGTGGGGAAAAAATCCGAGGAACAACCCTGATAAAATACCTGCGAGAAAGATTCCAATCCGCACGGAACACAGAAGAACTATACAAAAGGTTCAAGGATATCCAGCAAGTACGAAATTGTAAAACAGAAAGAATAACCTTAGTCACGATGGATCTCTTAATGTATCATGGATGATTGCCTACCAGGATGGTATCTCAGTACACACTGCCACAAAGATTGTATGAAGCAATGCATCCCAGACTGCGCCAAAAGGTGGAACCCATGGAAGAAGAGGGAGACAACTTTAACAAGATAGTCAAACGGGCCGAACATAAGAACGCTATCTAGTATGAAACAGGAGTTTACCGAACCCACATACTACAGCAGAAGAATAGCAAAGGATCATCATTGCGGGACAATGCAAAGAAGGATAAACTATACCACAAAGATTCAAAAAACAAGAAAGATAAGAAGCAGAAACAATGCGATGAAGGTACATGTTTCGAATGCAGGAAAAAGGGGCACTATGCAAAGGATTGCTATAGCAAAAAGGAAAAAGAAAAGGCAGCTAGGCAGGAGGCTAGCACAAACCACATGGAAGCAACTGAATACGACGAAGTGGAAGTTAATTCAGTGGAAATGGAAAGCCTCCGAACTCAACCAGCACTAGCAACAAGGGCCCGTGATGCACTCGAAGGAACGATCTAGATAGAGCGTCATCCAGCAAAGGTACCGTTCGATACAGGGACTATCAGTTGTGACATTATTAGCACTACCTTTATCTCGATTCACGGCATACAAACGGAACCCCTATCTCAACCAACAACAGTCAACATGGCAATGAAATGTTCCCATTCTTCAAGCCACAGGAAATGTGGGCTGACTGTAGGAATCGGGAAAAAGAAATGGACAAATCAAGAAATGTTGGCAGGAAACTTGGCAAAGTATGATGCCCTGATTGGAATGCCATTCCTAAAGGGACACAATGCCCTTACCAGGTGCGGGGACATGGCAGTGGAGTTTCCGGACAACAAACTGCGAGTACTATACAAACCAACAAGTGTGGAAATCCGAGCCGCGGTTACAGATGCAACCTCAGCAACACTGGTGGAAGAAAACAAGGATATATTCCCAGACAGGGTCCCTGAAATGCTACCCCCTGTATGTAAGATTAACCATCATCTTCGGCTGAAAGACCCAACAAATCTAAGAAACCAATTGACATACTCAATCCCAGAAGCATACAAGGAGAAGCTCATGAACTGGATAAATGAGAAATTACGAGCTGCAGTAATTGTACGACAGGAGGTTCCTGGAGCGGCGCCTATGTTCGTACAACCTAAGTCAGATGGAAGAATCCGCCCCCTGGTGGACCTAAAACTAAGAAATGATAACACGACCATGGATAGTCTATCAATTCCCAACCAGCAGCAGATCCTTAACCGCATTGGACGAGCAAAATTCAGGAGTAAGATTGACCTAAGCGATGCATACTTCCAAACACGGGTGGACAAGGACAGTGTTAAGTTCAACTCATTCAAAAGACCATTCAGAGGATTTGTCAGCAAAGTAATACTACAAGGAGACATGAATGCACCAGCAACATTTATGCGAATAATGGAAGACCTCCTAAGCGAATTTTTACATCACTTTGTATGAGTATACATCGATAATATTCTCATATTCTTGGATACACTAGAAGAGCATGAAAGGCCTATATGACAGGTATGTGACCGACTCAGAAAGGCAAAATTCTATGCAAGCAAAAGGAAGTCAGTACTATTTGCAGACAGGCTAGAAGTACTAGGACACATTGTGGATAGTGAAGGAATCCATGCATCCCCCCAGAAAATATCATCTATCGCAGGTTGCGAAAGACCTCAAAACAAAAAGGAATTACAAGGCTTTCTGGGAATAGTGAACTATGTGGCCCAGTTCCTCCCATACCATGTGACCATGACAGCACCATTAACGGACTTAACGGGAAATGCCGAATCCATATGGACAACAACCCATCAGACAGCATTCGAAATGGTAAAAAAACGAATTGTAGATCATCAAGTCATGCGACCACTAGATATAAGAAGCAGGGAACCAATTTGGCTAGTAACGGACGCCTCTGATTTGGGAATAGGGGCATGGGTAGGACAAGGACCCACCTACAAGACGGCTCGACCAGCCGCATTATACACCAGGAAATTCACAAACACACAGATGAATTATGGCACCACCGATAAAGAGGTCTTAGCAATAGTGGAAGCGCTTAACCGGTTCTACCATGTGCTAAGGGGAAATTCCTTTAGAATAGTTACAGACCACCAACCCCTAACACACCTACGAATGGCAAAGAGTCCAAGCAGGAAGCAAGTTAGATGGCTCAGTGCCCTAAGAAAGTATGACGCGAAGATAGTCTACGCACCAGGAAGTACGAACTATTTAGCTAATGCTGTAACCGGTACGGGTTACTAGGTTGTTTTATGTATTGTTTTGTGTGCTATCACTTGATACACACAATGTTTTATGTTTGGGTTCATGGTATCATTTGATACTTGTATTGTTTCGTGTGCTATCGGTTGATACACACAAGGTTTTATGTTTAGTTTCACGGTATCGTTTGATACTTGTATTGTTTCATGTGCTATCGGTTGATACACACAAGGTTTTATGTTTAGTTTCACAGTATCGTTTGATACTTGTATTGTTTCGTGTGCTATCGGTTGATACACACAATGTTTTGCAATATCGCTCATACTGGAGATAAGCGATATGCTGTATTTAAAGACCGCTAATTCCCGCCATGGAAACAGCAGACTTCGACAGACAGTATTCTTAAATATACTTGGTTGAACGGTTACTTCTTTGATCTCCAATTACACCCCGTTCGAAGCCTCCTTTAGCAAGCAGCGCTCGCTTTGTGTTGATCACGAAGCCATCTGCTCCTATCGTACCGCTACGTGACTAGGGCCTGGCCCGAACACGTTACAGATGCCCTTTCACGGATATATGCGGGAGGATCAGACTTGAATCCACTCTATGTCCATGATCATACAAAGGAAGCAAACGACATATCAGACAACACAGTCTACGAGCAAGAATCAAACATGATGGAACCTGAAGGGAATGTCTCCCCTACCTCCCCTCCTTACTCCTACACTGAGTACCCTAACGAGGCTCCGGTGCCCTCTGACAGCCCTTGCTCAATGACTGCAGGAAATGACTAGGGCGACCAGTGTACCCTGCGAAGCACACCACCGGAGGAACTCCAACATAGCACGTTGCACTACTCGCACTATTATGTAGATCATTGCCCATATCATCAGACTAAGATTAAATTCACAAACAACCACCCAAGACAGCGGAGAAACCCGACCCCTCAACGTCTTAGAGAAGGACCAAGCCCCCCAACCACAGACATCAACCCAAGCCCTCCGGAGTCCGCCGAAATCAATGACTGGGAATGGCAACAAACAGTCGGCGGAAGACCAGATAGTGCTGGGGAAGGGCCGTCCACCCTTGCCCAGCCAACACCCAGGTCTTATGCAATTCTGGTACTGCTGAACACAGAAGCCCCAACTTTCGAGATGCCAGATCCAGATAGTCTGCAACCAGTTGGACGAGCGGAACCGATAGAAGACATTACCTATGAGACAATAGCAGGATTCCGAATGCCAGGACCTGATAGTCCACCACCTATTAGGCGAGCAAAACGACCAGAAAGTCTAACAAATGAAACGATAGTTTCAGTTATACCCTCAACAATGAGTGAATATCGACGAGGACTTTACAATGTCTTAGAAGACAGCGAGAAGGAAGACCTACCTGAGACAACCAGAGGAAGCGAGATAGAAGACGAACGCGATAAATTAAAAAAAATCAATGAAATGATCGGAACGTTCCGAGCACATATGGTTGCAGCATACCCGAGAGAACCAATTTGGAAAAAAGTCAATGAAAGTATTGACTCCACAGGAGACTTGTCCTCCTACAAGGTTGCAAACGGAATGCTATACGCAAAAACCCGATATGGGGAAGACTGCTTGTATATTCCAAAACGCCCCACATATGGAAATACGATGTTAAGGAAGTATGTCATTAGCGAAATCCACAACAAAAGCGACCACAGTGTTGAACGAAACCTACGGTACACTACCGAGTACCTATTTTGGCCTAAAATGCGGAACGACTTCAGAGCATATGTGGCCCAATACCACACATGCCTGATAAATAAAGAACCCACGAAATTACCAGAAGGAAAGGCTCAGACAATTATCCTACCAGCAGAAATGTTCAAATCAATAGCCATTGATTTTGTGGGACCCTTCCATAACTCATGGGAATACGACACAATCTTAGTTGTGATGGATAGATTCTTGGGATGCACGTGACTCATACCTACAACTAAGCAAGTAATAGCAATAACAACCTGGGAACTTCTACGCAACAAAATATTTACACCCCATGGCTACCCGACATCTCTAGTAAGCAATGCTGACCCCCAATTTGAGTCACATGTGTGGAGACAGCAGTGCCAATCACTAGGCATTAAGCATATCAAGGTAGCACCAGGCCATCATGAAATGAATAGACAAGTCGAAAGGAAAATTCGAGAATTAAAGACAGCTCTTCAAAACCTAGTTAATACAAGACAAAACAATTGGTTTGATGCCATACCGGAGACAGCAGCATACCTAAATGCAGGATAGTCAGAAACCCTGAGTATGTCACCATATAAAGCTATTTTTGGGAAAGACTACCCGCTACTCCCCCTAGCGAATTTCAGGAACTCTGCAGTACCAGCTGCGGACGAATTATTGAACAGACACCAAGCAATCCATAACACGGCATTTAATGCTATCAAGTTAGCGTGATTTAGGAGCACAAGAACGGCAGCAAAGCGGCGCAGACACCATATACTAATAGGAAAAGGTAACCTGTTATTGGTTTATAGAAGTCTCTTCGCAACGGAATCTGGACGAAGCAAGAAACTACAACCGCGCTAGCGAGGACCGTTCAAGATAATAGAATATGATGACCATACGCAAAACTACATGGTAGAAATGGACGGCAGAATGTACAGAAACCAGCAAGCAACATTCCACGTATCTACTGTGAAACAATACCTCCCTAACAACGATACCACCTTCCCGGGAAGAAGCTACTCAAAGCCGACTCCAATCACGGTAAATGAGAAACCAGAATGGGAGGTGGAGGTTATACGAGACCACAGGAAGCGCTATGACCGCGACCAGTTTCTGGTGAAATGGGCGGGATTTCCGGAAACAGAAAACAGTTGGGAACCCCTCGAAGGATTAGAAAATGCGATGGAACTAGTGAACTGATGGTGGAAGGACAACAATCCAGTGGATGAGCTACCCCCTACAATAAGCCATGCAGCGGTAGCATGGAGCCTAACCCTGCCAGAAATACAACACCTCTGTCCAGATACCGATGAAAGGATACAAGATGGATTTTGGTCAGTCTATTTTGAGAGTGATTTCGAAAGCAGCGAAGATGAGAATCGGGTTATGGAAGATGAAGCAGTATACCTAGCTCGGCTGGCTGAGGCTGAGTACTGGGAATAACAAGAAAAAGAAACACACCATCCAACAGCCTTACGATGTCAAACTATGAGCAAGTGCCGTGGAGACTGCTCCATCAGCTAATGGGACTATTGGTGAACCGTGATATTATCCCTAGACGATACCTTACACACCGACTTTTCATACATATTTGCAACAAATGCCTAGAAATAACAACCGAGTCAACAGGAAGGATGTGGGGCGAAACAGTGGCTGACATATTCCACTTTGGAAGCGGATGTTACCTGAGCACAGAAAAATGTGAGATGTGCATAGAGACGGAAGAAACCAAAATTAAGTACTACCCACCTTCTCCTGAACACCCAAGCGAGGCCGATACCTAAGCGAGGCCAACACCAAGACATAAATACCATCTGCCATCCCTCAAACCTTTCTGAAGAAAAGAAGAAAACCACACTACCAGACCTCCAAAACTGAAAGGAAAATCTTTAAAAACTCTTACCAACCTTTACCCCTTCACGAAAACTAAAGAATGTCGTCCTACGAAGAGATAAGCATCAAGGGACGACACATTATTGTTGACAATCTACTG
Organism: Tuber magnatum; assembly: GCA_003182015.1. Taxonomy (NCBI): domain Eukaryota; kingdom Fungi; phylum Ascomycota; class Pezizomycetes; order Pezizales; family Tuberaceae; genus Tuber; species Tuber magnatum. The sequence goes on from PYWC01000059.1 coordinate 428,080, forward strand.
CACAGTGGAACCATTACACTGGAGGCATACCGGAAAATATTCTACATCAACTACTGCGACGATTGCGAGCGGATCAATATTGAAACAGAGGACTGGCAAGACCGGACAGTCTGAAACTACGTCGACCTACTGCACTACAAAGAATCAGGTTGCTTTGTGCACGAAGCATCCTGCCAGGAGTGCTTGGAGAGATGGCTGGAAGGGGCGGAATGGATGTTGCAGGACGACATGAGGTTATTGCAGGATAGCGATGACAATGAGGATGGGTCCTATGGGGACTTTCAGGAGAATAGCGGGTTTACCAACTATTAGGAATTCATTAGGTTCTTTTGTTTAGTGAAATTGTTATTTTATTTTGGGAGTGTAACCGGTACGGGTACTAGGTTATTTTATGTTTGGTTTCACAGTATCGCTTGATACTTGTATTGTTTCGTGTGCTATCGATTGATACACACATCGTTTTATGTTTGGATTCACAGTATCGTTTGCTACTTGTATTGTTTCGTATGCTATCGGTTGATACACACATCATTTATGTTTGGTTTCACAGTATTGCTTGATACTTGTATTGTTTCATGTGCTATCTGTTGATACACACAATGTTTTGGAATATCGCTCATACTGGAGATAAGCGATATGCTGTATTTAAAGACCGCTGATTCCCACAGTGCAAGGGGCAGACTTCGACAGACAGTATCCTTAATATACTTGGTTGAACGGTTACTTCTTTGATCTCCTATTACACCCCATTCAAAGCCTCCTTTAGTAAGCAGAGCTCACTTCTTGTTGATCAAGAAGCCATCTGCTCCTATCATACCGCTACGTAACTAGGGCTTGGCCCGAACACGTTACACTAGTCATGCAATCTTACTTTCATTGAAGATAGGTGGACGACCTGTTCGAATATGGTAGGATGGGGTACTATTCTCTTTTGCCCGCTTATAGATCTGTATCTTGTTGTTAGTTTATCTTGTACTGCTTGTGAAAACAATCTTACCTTTTGACAAGTACGAAAGTCAATTTTTAGCTCTTCTCCTATCTGTCTCCAGCTCCATCCTACAGTATCCCGTAATGTGATAACCCGAAGCCTGTCATCTCGCATGGTTTCCTCATGTCTTTTGCCTACTGGATGTCAGTTGCGGGTTCCATTGAGCTTCATTGTTGTTTTTTTTGTTTGGTCTGAACACAAGAGTAGCGAAGCCAGTCATGATATGGGGTAAACAGGTCTGTATTTACTTACTACTGTGACCTTTTTTCTTTAAAACATCTGCTTACTGATGGCACCAGTATGCGTGGTGGAGAGAGGATAGGAACTTGATGTATTTCCTAGCTACGAACGTTGCTATCTAAGGGAATACATGAATGCCAAGCCGTGATGCCCACTGCGCCCACCAACCCTAATGTTGGTCCGTGAGGTAACCCCAGTACCACATACCCCGTGCTAACACTCCCCCTACTGGGGCACCTCATGATGCCTATACCGCCTCTATATGCGAAAAAAAAGAAAAACTTTTCTAGAGCAAAGACATCTCCATAAAGACCCTCCGCCGCCAGTCTTCCTCAATAACCCCTGACACAGGCCATATGAAACTTCAACATAACCCGCATAACCTTACAAACAGTCTATGTGTCTCGCCTACAAGTGGTTTCGTCAATCCGTCCACCGCCATATCCTTTGTCCCAGAGTACTTCATCAATACCTCCTTGCCGTCCTCAATAACTTCCCTGATTCTGTGAAAACGAACTCCAATGTCCTGTGAGTGAGGTTTATAGGTGACTCCTGAAAGGTCGAAAGGGATGCCTGGTTGTCCTTGTAGAGCATACTCGGTGGCAGGAGTAATCCTGTAACCTCAGTTGTGAGGTTTCGAAACCAGATGAGTTCTTGAATAGCTGATGCGCTGGCAATAAACTCTGCATCAGCGGTGCTAGTCGCGGTGATTGATTGGCGTTTGGAGTACCATTGAACGACAGCGTTGCCAATATGGAGCATGTATCCTGTCGTAGACTTTAGGGATCGTACGTCTCCGGCAAAGTCTGTGTCAACGAATCCTGATAGTGCAACCTCCGAGTCTGTCATAGAATCTCCCCCAAGGCTGAGCCGGAGATGCGCCGTTCCTGCCAGATACCGTAAAACCCTCTTCGCACAAACCCAGTGGTCTTGCGAGGGATCATGACCAAATCTTCCTAAATACGAGACTGAGAACGTGATGTCAGGACGTGTTCCAGTAGCGATCCATCCCAGACTCCCAATCAGTTGTTGGTAGAGTGACTTGTTACACTCTTTCTCATCTATCTTACGTGCGTGCGGTTTGTCTCGATCCATCGGAGAGTCGACAGGATTGCAGTCTTTCATTCCGAATCTGGCGAGAACCTGCCGTATGTATCCTTCCTGTGTCACGTAGATCTTCCGTTCCTGTAGATCCCGAGTGACTACCATTCCCAAGAAGTGTTTAACTGGACCTAAATCCACCATTTTGAATTGCGCCTCCAGCTTCCCACGTATTCGTCTGACGTCCTGCTGCTGCCCAGCGATGAGGAGATCGTCGACATACAGAGCCACGATCGTGCCGTCAGTATGGGTATAGATACAGCAATCGAACCTACCACGTCGAAAGCCAAGCTGCGAGACCAAGTAACTGTCAATCATTGTATACCAGTATCGGGGCGACTGCTTGAGACCATACAAACTGCGATTCAGCCTCGCCAGTCTGGGTCCGCCCAAGACGCCTGGAGGCAGATTCACGTAAACCTCCTCTGCCAGTTTGCCTCCCAGAAACGCCGTAATGACATCCATCTGATGTACCGCATACCCGCGCCCTCCTGCTACTGCTAATACCACCCTGATGCTCGAGAGACTCGCAACAGGCGCAAATGTCTCCGTAAAGTCGAGACCTGGTATCTGCCGGAACCCTTGTGCTACCAGTCTGGCCTTGTGGCGTACGGTTTCGCCCTCCCGGTTGAGTTTCCGCTGTAGGATCAACTTTGTAGGAATTGCTTTCTTACCTTCTGGCAACTTGTCAACGAACGTGAGAACCTTGTTCTTGACCACTGAGGCACATTCGGAGTCGATGGCTGCCTTCCACTGAGTTGCCTCGTCCGATTCCATCGCCTCTTTGTAGTTCTTAGGCCCGGCTTCTACCATGTAGACCGTAGAAACCATTGCATCTGTCGTGGCGCTAGAGCTCTGTCCCTTCTGCCGACCACGCGCCTGACGTCCCTCCTGTATATCCGGAAGCTCCCCCGGTTCCATGTCCCAGTATGCGCTCTCCCCCGCTGCCTCAAGTTCTTGCAACATTCGTGGTTTCTTCTTGAGAACACCCTCAGGCTGCGCGGAGATCCTGACACCAGATGCTTCGCCGTCGTCGTCTTCTTCTTCATTATTTCCACCAGTACCTGCTTCAACCTGGAGTCTCCTGTCCAGTTCGTCGAATTCATCGTCCCAAGCCAGGTGTTCCTCCCATGGATCGATTGGTAGGGCATAGTAAGGCCGCTAGTGGGCTTCCCCAGTTGAACCCGTTGGATAATACGATTCCGAATCAGCGAATACGACATCGCGGGAAAAAAGAAACTGCTTCTTCTGCAGATCGTAGAGTCTGTACTGCTCTGTCGTGCTAGAGTAACCGACAAACATACATTTCCTCGCTGTCTCGTCCAACTTCTTCCGAGTCTCCTTTGGTATTTGTGCATATGCCACGCAGCCCCAAACTCGTAGATGATCGTAGGTGGGTTTTCATCCAAACCACCGTTCGTAGGGAGTCTCTTTCTCCGGCAAGGCCCGCGTCAGTAGTCTGTTGCGAGCGTAAATCGCCATCATTGCCGCTTCCCCCCAGAACTCTTTCGGTGCCCCAATGGCATGGAGAAGAGCCCGCGTAGTACCAATGATCGTCCTGTTTGCGCGTTCATTCACACTGTTCGACTGAGGTGTGTATGGAGTTGTTCGTTGGGCCTCTATCCCCTCTTGCCTTAGGAGATGGCAGAACTCGTTGGAGGTGTACCCCCCCCCTCCATCCGTGCGCAATTTCTTGATCGTTTTTTCGCGATGCTTTTCCGTAAAAGCCTTGTAGTTCTAAAAGCATGCCAACGCCTGTGACTTGCGCTTGATCAGATACCCCACTTTGAACCGCGTGTAGTCGTCGGTGAACATCAGAAGGTAGACTGCTCCCCCTAACGATACAGGTGTAACCGGTCCCGCAATGTCGCTGTGAACTAGCTCCAAGGGTTGGGACGCTCGCGAGGTCGAGGGCACAGATGGGAAAGGCTTCCGGACCATCTTGCCATACACACAACCAATACAGACACATCGTGGAACCACGGGCATCCGGGGGATCCCGTTTTCCTCCATTGACAGCCTTCTCGCTGCATCATTCCCCAGATGCGCCAGGCGGAAATGCCAGAGCGCCGCACGCTTGTCAGTCGGCATCCCTTGTACATTCGACCCTATTCCTACCGCTAGAGCTTTTCCGCAAGCCCCAACCGTCTCAGTGCGAAGGACGTAAAGCCCGTTAACTTCTTCCAAGTCAATTTCCATTCCGTTGTCACGCCCCAGGGAGGCACCCGCCTCCTTGTTAAAGTCCACGTAGAAGCCAGACTTCCGGAGCTGCGATACTGACAACAGGCTATTCCTTCCACACTCTGGTACGTGGAGTACCCCTTTGACAAACAAATGCTGCAGGTTCTTGCATTTTTTGTCCCACACCGAGAGCGTAACATCGCCCTCCCCCAAAGCATCAATCTCGGTATTATCGGCTACCCGAATGCGATGCGCGCCTGGAGATATTGGTGTATATCGCGTAAACTGTTCTTTCACGCCGGTAACGTGAGTACTGCAGCCGCTATCCAGCAGCCATTGGCAACTTGTAGAGATGAAGTGTGAGGACCTAATCGCGGTAAATATGGGTTTGGTTATCACTTCATCGCTGTCGTGTGGTGCATGTGCCAGGGTATTGACATTGTCTCTTGCAAGTCCTTTCATCCGCTTGGCTTTCAGCTTACTGCAATCAACCTTACGATGCCCCTTCTTCTGGCAGTAATAGCAGGTCAAGGACTCATCTGCATCAGTCCACCTGCTGCCACCACCGCTACTCCTGACCTCTCCCCTGTAGCCCCCAGCCTTTCTCCCGTAGGTTTTGCCTCCCACAGCAAGAACGGTGTCACTGTTCGCCTCCCGATCCCTATTCATGCTCGACTCCCGAGCTTTGATCGTGGCAATGAGTTTGTCTGGCTGGTCCGGTCTTATAATAGTGGCTTGCAAGTCGCGCCACTCGCGCCAGGACACGGGCAAGCCGTTCAAAAGGTAAAACGTTCTCTCAGGAGGTTTGACAACCTCCCCTGCCTCTCGTAGACATTCGATGATGCGGTCAAGTTCATGGACGTATTGGGCTGCCATCCCATGGGCGTCGAGCGTACAATCGAAAAGAGACCGCCGAAAGTAGTACAACTCTAAACCTAGAGCCTTCCTGTACCCTTCAGCCAATTTATCCCATAGGCCCTTTGGATCCTCGTCGTAACCATCCGAGGCGTACTGAGCACATATGTGTGGCTCCATTGCGTTCCGGATCTTCGCTGTAATCCTGAAGCATTTCCTGAGCCATTTATCATAAGCCAGAATGTCTGCTGGTTCTGTGCTCTCTTTGTCTGGTGCCTTCTCGCGACCGGAGATGATCCACCATAAGTTGAGTTCCTTGAGCTGATCGGACATCCTCTGCCTCCATGGGCCAAAATTCGAGTCACCCAAGAGTGGAAAGGTAACACGCCCCACTTGCGATGAGTCTAGAACCTGCAACATCCTGTAGATTTAGACAGCCTGCAATTGGTACGGCCTGAAGTGAAAAGAAAGCGGTTTGTGACTGAAAAAAAGAGCAAACAAATCCGGGAGAAAGGTCCAGCAAAATCACACAGTGTTGACAACTGTGTGCCGAACGAGCTATTCTTGTAGATTGTTAAGTGCCAAAGACGCAAAGGCTCATAACCTGATGGCACCAGTGTGCGTGGTGGAGAGAGGATGGGAACTTGATGTATTTCCTAGCTACGAACGTTGCTATCTAAGGGAATACATGAATGCCAAGCCGTGACGCCCACTGTGCCCACCAACCCTAATGTTGGTCCGTGAGGTAACCCCAGTACCACATACCCCGTGCTAACACTTACTTAGCACTGTCTCAAAGCTTCTAAATTCTCAGACATTGGTACAACGTCGCCGCACTTACCCTTGTACCCGAGTACTGCAACTCTAACCTCATTTTCGTGATTTCTATTCCCTGGCCGACCAGGGACCGAGAGTTGTGTAGCATCCCAAAGAGGTAATTCCAGTATGAGAAACATTATCTATGGAAAGGAGGAATATGGCATATCAATATGATACCAGCTTACTTTTCGCACCAGTCATCGTGCTCCGAGGGGTTGGACGATATGAATATTAGTACAAGAAGGAAAAATGAACATTAGGCCATGCCCAGGGAATACAGTGTTTTGGAGAATATATGCGTCACCGAGGTAAACGGCCAGGTGTTGTCAGCATACGTACACTAACACCTAACTAGGTAACCAGCATGTAGCAAATATCAATAAGTGTGCAAGAAAAGTAAACTCAAAGGAAAGGTGTCATCAGGTATCAACATCAGTAGGCAATGACTAACAGTGAGTTAGTTACAGCGGTAGCAGTAATGAAATGCCATTACAGAAATATATATATAAAATGAATAGAAATTTTCAACTTGAAGAGAGAACATTGTCTAGACTCTCGGTCCGGCGAGCGACTGATTTGAACTGATGGGATGACAAAAACAATATAAATGTCTAATTTCGACTAGCAGCCCACTACCGGTACTGTACAAGCCAAGCTGAATAAGCGTAAGCTGCCAGCGCTTTTGAAACGCCAGCCTAATCAAAATGCCCGCCTACTCACATTCGTGTCCGAACAATACGGTAAACATGTCACTATACAAGTGCAGCAAACAGATACCGTACGGTTGTACTCTACAATACTGTAAATATATAACAAGTACGGTCTGCAATGCCGATAAACAGGATGTTTGGTTCGAGAATTTGACGCTAGCCAGCTTAACCTTATTTTCGCTCTGAGATCCAGGGCTGATGTGCAAGCAAAATCCGCTAGGGAACGGACGATTGATAGGACCAGCGCATATAATACCTCTGTGTAATGCTAGATCCTTACGGGTTACCACACCCCCTCTCTGTTCAGCTCCCAGGAATTCCCCTCGAACCCAGGTTCCCATTGCACCACTATCTCTCCCTCTCTCTCTAAAAAAAGGAATTCAGATAATAGCCGATAGCACAGATGTCTTTAGGGCAACAGCAGTCCTCCGGTAATATCAACTCGTTGAACGTGTTGACAAACCACAACCACAGCAATATTGTCAACCTCATCGCAGAAATAGATGCCGAGTGGCGTCAAATTCTGCAGTGGCTATCGCCACTTGAGCCACACCAATGGCACCAAGATGTAAGAATCGACCGACTCGATGGCGTGGGGAACTGGGTACTAGAAGCCATCGAGTTCAGAAACTGGAGTGATGTGGAAGATGGTTGCGTTGAGCCAGTGTTGTTCTGTTACGGGAATCCAGGGGTAGGGAAAACCTACTTTAGGTAGCAAGGCCTCTTGTCTAGAGAAAGACAATACAGATATCGCTAATCATCAGCAAATAATAGCTCCCTGGTGATTGATAGCCTGTGCGATCAGGCTGGGGGAAAAGACATTACTGTTGTGGGACTCTACTGCGATTTCCTTGCCCAGCAAGAGCAGTCCACCACAAATATGTTGGGCGCCATCCTCAAGCAGCTTGCTGGCAGAGTAGGAATCCCGGAGCATATACGCGAGGCTTTTCAGAAGGCCAAAAAAGTGTTTGTCGGCCGAGGTCTACGACTTCCCGAACTAGTAGAAATTCTGAAGCAGACTATTGTATCACTGCCGTGGGTATTTATATGCATCGACGCTTTAGACCAACCCGCCCCGAAGCCCCGATGGGAGCTCCTCGAGTCCCTCCGAGAAATCGTTCGGGTGTCACCAAACACGCGACTATTCCTTGCCGGGAGGCCCCATATCGACGACGAAATCGTGAGATGTTTTGCCAAGGAAGTTAGGATATCTCTCAGTCCTACCCAGGATGATATGAAGAGTTATCTAAAGATGAAGCTAGACGGTGACACTTATCCCAATGCAATGGACGACGAATTGCGGGCGGATATTATGAGAGTCATTCCGGAGAAGGTCTTAGAAATGTAAGCAAGAACATCAAGCACATCCCCAATACAAGTCCAAGTTATTACTCACTAACGGTGATTCCTAGCTTCCTTCTCGTTTCTCTAAACATTGACGCAATCCTGGGCGAGATTACTCTCCATCAAAGAAGAAAAAAGCTCTACGAAATGACCAGAGGGGAGGAGGGTCTGGGCGATGCCTACGCGGCAATCCTATCACGAATGAAAGCGCAGCGAAGAGGCGGGTCAAAGCTCGGCATGGAAGTTCTAATCTGGGTATCTCATTCAGGGAGGCCATTACATGTCGACGAGCTTTGTCATGCCCTAGGGGTAGAAAAAGCTTCCATCAACTTAAATATTCGGAATATTCCTACCATAGAAACTATCCTAGCATGCTCTCTAGGACTTGTCACGGTCGAGAAGTCCTCGTATACTATCCGCCTTGTTCACTACACCCTCCAAGAGTACCCCTCTCATAATCCCCGCCTGTTCCTTAAGCCCCACTCGATGATTGCTGAGGTCTGTTTGACCTATCTCAACTTTCAGCACGTCAGGGACCTTTCGCCTGCTCTCCGTTCTGTCCCACCAACGGCCCCTTTTTTTCGAATACCCCTCTTATTTCTGGAGTATACACGCTAGACAGGAAGCCGCTGAAGGTGTGGAAACCCTTGCATTAACACTACTCGATGAATACGATAAGCACATATCTTCGAAGATGCTGTTATTGCGTGATATGGGCCTTCGGGACCGGCCTTTTGATCCGGAAGACAGGCTTAGGGGCTTTACAGGGCTTCACGGTGCTGCCTACCTAGGGTGTGTGGAGATAACAGCCGCTTTATCGGAGATGAATAGATGGGATGTGCAGGCAACTGATTTCAATGGTAACACAGCAATCGCCTGGGCTGCTAGGAGGGGACATGAGGGGGTCGTGAGGATACTGCTGGAGCGGGGCGACGTCAATCCCTCCACAGCTGACGCCCGGTATGGCTGAACACCGCTCTCCTGGGCTGCCGGGAATGGACACGAGGGGGTCGTGAGGATACTACTAGAACGGAACGATGGCAATCCCAACACAGCTGACGCCCGGGATGGCCGAACACAGCTCTCGTGGGCTCTCAGGAATCGGCATCGGGAGGTCGTCAGGATATTGCGAGAACAGAGCAACGTTAATCCCGACACAGCTGGCACTCCATATGACAAAACACCGCTCTCATGGGCCGCAGAGAATGGGCGCGAGGGGGTCGCGGGGGCACCGATGGAACAGAGAGGCGCCAGTCCCAACATAGATCACACCATATATGGCCTGGCGCCGTTCTGGTGGACTTCCGGGAGTAGGCATGAGGGAACGGGTTTGATTCCCGGATATGCAGCTGGCCCGCAATCAACAGAATTCTTCCCCACCGATCCGCCCGAGCTACCCAGACCCACTTTCAAAAGGGCTCGCAGGGCTTGATATCCAGTGACAAAACTCAATACTTCTCTCTCCAACTGCTAGCTGTACCCTTCCAGTATGGGAACAAACTCGACGAACCGAAACCCTAAGATTGCCACAGTTCTTCATATATGAGTTGACGAGTTACCGCAGATGCCGAACCCTTGGATCATTCACTTAAAACGTCTAGTTACCCCATTAGTGCTTTCAAATCACTCTATCCCCTTCGCATCTCTTGTCTAGTTTGGACTCCATTTTATCAATTTTGCATATATCTGTGGCCCACTTGTTCCTTTCTATATTCCCTCTTCTCTATACACACACCCCTTTGATTTACCGTTTGTTCCTTATGCCAATTGGATTAAGTTATTCCATGTCTGTCAACTATTGGCTTTGTACCTGTATTACTATATAACTTAGACAGCAACTATGTTGTAATATAAGAGAGGTGGATGGAACCCATAAATTAGACATAGACACATATAGTGTACAGTACACACGAGAGTGGGCGCACCTCAGGGATCAACGGAGAATAGTCTATAGTGTGCGATCCGCAGAGCCCGCCCGACCCACCGTATTTTCCTTTTTTCACTCACTATCTTGGCTTTTTGCTCCTTAATCTTTCTCCGGACATCACAATTATACTTGGCGCCCTCGCCGCTAAACGTACCTCCCTTCCCGCTCACCCTTCCCCGCGGGTTTTGGAAGCCCCCGCTACCCGGAAAGCATTTCAGGAGCACCCCCATATGTATCGGAAGCCCAACAGAAGGAGTGCCCAAAGAGTGGGAAACTAGGTTAAGAACTCGCTCCAAAAGTTAACTTATGATACTATCACATCCACGATACCCGGCAGTGGCAGAGCACTGTGCGCAAGAACATCACCCAAGTCCTAAAACTAAAGGTCGGCGTGCCGGTGTTGCGTGCTGCTATGCCATACTGTGCTACCAATCACACGATATAGAGTCTACATTTAAATCACAAGCCCTAACTCCCAGGGAGTGGCCATCGGTGACTCCCCATTCATCATGAGCAAGCTCGATCTGGAACCCCACAAACCTACCCCCACAGGCCAGCTCAACTGGCCAAAAACCTTTCAGGTGAACGAGCCCTCTACGAGCCATCTCCCACGGAATACGATAAAGGGTACGAGAAGGGAACAGAAGAAAAAAACTGCCCAGGAAAAATTAATGCTCTGAAACGGATTTGAACCGTTGATCTCGTCATGAACCTCTTTGTGTTCGATACTAGTGACGCGCCTTACCAACTTGGCCATCAGAGCGGCGGACAAAGTCAAGCTCAGCAATGCAGCTGATGAAAAGCCGCGTAGGTATGATATCATAGTCTCACATGAACCCCACTGCCCCATCTTCCATGGTGCAACTCCCGGTGAAACCGCCATCAGGTAGACTGTCAGTAATATCATGTATGCCTCCATCTGATCATCCCCATCACCCCCCAGAACACCATCCACCAGTGACCGTGCCCTAGATCCATTGCATCCTGAGAACGGCTCTTAAACCCCTTGAATTAGATTCTGCGATACCGGATAGCATCAACCTGCTTGCCTGATGCGGCACATCCCCCCTCATATTCGCTACCCGCAGTCCGATAGCTCCCGACCCCATCTCTCTGATACCCGCTAGTGTTGGGGGGGGTTTAAGCCGATAATGTCCCTGTGCGAGTTCCCCTCCCCCTTTATACGTACTCGAGTACATCGATGGCGGTGACACCTGGCAACTAGGTGCACGGGGCATCCGCCCCCAATCCCTGTTTTGATCCATTCTTGGGATCTCGAGCCTTTCTCACACCCCTTTAAACCTTGCCCCAGATTTTTCAGGCCAGTAATTTCTAGCCTCGCTGCCAGCAAGGACAGCAGACCTCTTTTGTTGATTTCCGCGGTCAGAAGAGGGGAGTCGGGAGAAGCGGGCTCGAAGCCTTGAACATCTGGAGTTTCTCCTTTTGCCCAAGCCCGAGATATTCCTAACTGACCTCGCACACCCGCTTTCGGTACCGTAGTCGTTTCTTTAGAGCAAGTACGGCACTTTCCACGCAAAAGAAATTGTATGACAAACCTCCAATATACGAAGGCAATTCCAACCCACAAAATTCCCTGCGGCAATGGATTGATGCAGCAATCTACCAGCCGAATTTTAGAAAATTTGTTCCAAACGCCTGGGGGGGTTATCCATCGCAATTGGCTGCAGGGCTTGAATTCGTGCATTTAATCCTCCAGTCAGCCACGGCTGGTGCCTCCCTCCTTCGAGTTCTCCCCTGAATTTAGACTCCACCATAATTCACGGAACATGGGTGGACACTCATTATTACCATATTGCTGGTTTACGCCCACGTTCCCCACGAAGACCGTGTTTCAATGCAGGCAATGTGCTCGGAGGTTGTAACATTCCCGTTCATCTGGTAACCTACAGTATATATACCCCAAGTCCATTCTCAGTACTCCTAGGATGCGAATTCTCGATTCACGCTGCATACCGCGACCCCAATTGCTTTCGGAAAAGCGGTTCTCGTTGGTATAGAAAATCTAATGCCATTCTAGCAAGCTTTAATCTCTGATTTTGCTGTCGCAAACCGAAACGCTAATAATAGGAGAGGGATTAATAGACAAGGGATGATAGACATGAAAAAAAAGCCAGAACCCCGGATGAAAGTATGCGCAATGAACACAGAAACGTAAGTAGATAGAGAGTTTATCAAGCGTAGAGGGAGGAATGCCTGAGCGCTGCCCGTGGACGCCAGGAACCGCGAATCCTTTGGAAGGGAGCCCAAGAATCATAGCTCGAACGGCAAAGTTGTGGGGGGCGGCTGGTTTCTGATTATGGAATAGAGTTGTTTTGCTCCACTTGAAACTTCAACCCCCTCTAGCGATATCGTAATATAACGAAAGGGCAGCTCTGCCTGATAGGACTCCCTCATACCCACGCTGCAATCTATTTCAGACATTCCCATCCGACGGGTTGGGATCGATACCATTCCCTTCCATCAGCGTCTCTATAACCCCATCCCCTGTCTTCTGCGCGAACTTCGGATCTGAAAGTACGACAGGGAGACCGATTATCCAACAAGCACGATATACGATATTTCCCATCACACCTTTGCGATTTTGAGTCATGGGTAAACCCTTGCCTAACCAACCATCATATATCAACACAATCCACCTCCACCATACGCTAATCACGAATCATCACTCGACAGATCATCCGAATGGGAATGGGCCCCGAGGGCCGATGGACAATACACGCCAGAGGGGTTTCACTTACACTCGATCACCTTAACGGCAGACCAGCCCCATAGTAAAAAATACCCATCACAATATCATACATACCCAAATCTAGGCTTCCTAGTGCGATAATTCGCTGATTTCGCTTTCCTCCTGCCTTATCCCCCAATTCCTTGCCTCCACAAATATAATACCACACTTACATTCCCACGATAACAGTAATCCGCAATTCGCGGTCCCGCCGTACAGATCCAGTAGAAAGCATAAATCTCGTTTTCTCCGCGGGCAAGCAATAATACGGAAACTCGGAAGGGGCTCTGAAGAGGTAGGACACGAGCGACCGAAGAAAACCATGAGCAAGCAAACAAAAAATCGCAGAAAATTCCCGAGTCGGGTCTGAACCATTGTACACTCTGTAGGGTTGTGCCTGCTAGAAAGGAACGGAGCGACTGCCCGCCGCACATTCAATCAGAACTTGTGTGATATCACAGGTACAACGTCATGCCCCTAGGTATTAAAGGAGTGGGTGAGTTGTCAAGAGTGGAACGGAGAATAAATGTTGCCTTCCTCCCTCGTAGGACCACGGAGGAGGGTGGAAACAAATAAACTACAGTATGATACTACAGTCATTTATCCCCCTCGTTTCTGGTCCCTATTGAGAGACAAGATGAAACGCCATTATATAATAATAATGCACAACGAATTGCTTAATAAGAATGAGTAACCATGCAACAAACTTTGCAGAAATACAGACAAAAAAATTCCCCTTCCCCCGATCCCGTGAGCAAGAAAGGATCGTTTACTCTCCCCATAAAAGTCTATGCTACATAAAATTGTTCAAAGGCACCGCTTTTCACCCCTTCATCATCTCCAAACCTTCTTTTCCTAAACTCTCACAAATGCACCCAGTTACCCCACCCAGGCCTCCCAAGGAAAATCAGTAAAGAGAAACGTAGAACACCATAGGATAAATTAATCGGAATCCCCTCCATAATCCTCAGATCCTTCATCGTCATCATCATCCTCTTCGTCAGAAGAAAGCTCGATTTTGTAATTTGCAGGCTTTCGAGCCCTTACAGCCCTCCCACGAGGCTCCGGTTCGGCCGCTTTCGGAGCTGGTTTAGCTAAAGGTTTGGTTGCGGCTTTAGAGGTCTTAGAAGGTTTAGTGTAGAGATCCTCATCGTCGGAACCCAGAAGTTCGTCCGCCATCTTGTCCACGTCCATATCGTCCTCATCCTCATCCTCAGAGAAGACAATCGGCTTCTTGACCTTAGCTTTTGGCACCGATTTTGCAGCCGGCTTCTTGGGCACTGCAGCCTTCTTCGGCGCAGCCCTCGCTGATGGTGCGGCCTTCTTTGCCGGGGCTTTCTTGACAGGTTTAGGGACGTCATCCCGATCTGAGTCCGAGTTTTCAGACCCGTCGCCGGCATTCTTGTCGAGATTAAGAGGGATCTTCGAAACTCCCTTCGGAGCCACCTTCTTAGCGGCTGCACCCTTCAAGGCTGCGCCAGATGCCTTCTTTGCAGAATCTCTAAACAAAGGCCTACCAGTGTCACTACCTTGACTCCCGATACCCTTAACAAGGACGCTGACATCCCCAAGACCGTTCTCCCCGTCGGAGTCATCTGATCCAGCAATATCCAGAATTGAAGCCTTTCTTGCTGCTGCCCGTTTTGGTTTTGTCGCAGCCGTCCTCAGGGGCGGAGGGTCTGAGACATCCACGTCAAAGATAGAATCATCCGCAGCAACCGGTTTAGCTTTCGGGGCAGTCCTAGCAGCAGCCTTGGCTTTCGGGGCAGCTTTCTTTGCAAGAACCTCCATCTCAGATTCAGCTTCGGATTCACCTTTTGCAGGTTTCTTGACTGGAGCCGCCTTAGTCTTCGGTTTCTTAGGGGGTTTCTCATCCAGTGAAGGGAATTCGTCTTCGCTGTCCCCTGCGGGATCTGGCTGAGGTTTTTGATCAGGTGATGATTCCACATCGGCATGTGTTACTCCAACAGGAGGTTTTGCAGAGAGTGCCAGTTTAGATTTTCGGTCGAGCATATCGAAATCAGAATCGCTAAGATCATCAACTACCACCGCTTCTTTTTTAGCAGCCCTCACCATGGGTCCTCTGTCGAGGGCTTTCTCCGGGGGTTGATCGATAGACTTGAATCCCAGTACAGTCTGCTTCTTGGCCTCTGTTTTGGCCTTCGCAGCCGCCGGCTTTCTCTTTGGCTTTGAAGCCTCGAAATCCGATTCGTCACTGCCAGCCGCCTTTTTCTTCCCTTTGCCCATCTTTGCGCCGTACTTGCCACCCTTCTTGCGTTTGACTACGGTACCTTGCTCTTTTTTGTCTTCTTCCAGCTGTACCCTCCATTCTTCGATAAAGGCATCCAACTCGGTATTCCACAAGTCTTTCGGAGACTTCTTGATAAGTTCATCGACCTCAAGTTCTTTATCAGCGACATCCTGAAGCAGCTTCTGGACCTTTTCATGTGTCAAGGACCAGATGGCCATCTGATCGGGAAACGGTTAGCACGCATAAATATGTCATAGAATGACGGAATACGAACCCCCAATAGATAGTTGTAACCATCCCCGACAGTTGAATCATCATCTTCTTCTTCAACAGTATCCTCAGTCTCACCAGCCTTCCGAGCTTCAGCCTTATTAGAAATTTTATCAAACTTCTTCCTCACAAGGTCCTCGATAATCTCAGAACGCTTACGCCCCGAGACTGCCAGTTCCTTCTTAATAATCATTTGGACGAAGCGAGCCTGGTTAGTGTACTTCATCAATTGTCTGCCCATTTCTTTAAGCATGTTATCCTGTAAACATATTAGCAATGAAACCGATCAAGGGGAATTACGGTTTGCAATACCTTGCGCTCCTGGTAATATTTCAAACGAATATAATAAAACTCCCTCAGAATATCGTGGACTGAAGCGTACTTATTAATTCTTCCCTCAGGATCAAAAGCCACAAGATTGCTAGTTGATACAGTTTTCGTAAGCTTGAACCTGTTTACAAGACCCTCCGCCAATGCCTCCTGCATATGCTTTTCAGACTCCATAGTAATAATGAAATGGACCCGCCGGGGAGAGTTGTAATCAACGTAATCTTTGATGAACGATTTCTCTCCCTTGATGATATCTTCGAGTTTCTCTTTAAACTCTTGAGTCCACATCTTGATGG
The DNA here is from genome assembly GCA_003182015.1 of Tuber magnatum. NCBI lineage: Eukaryota > Fungi > Ascomycota > Pezizomycetes > Pezizales > Tuberaceae > Tuber > Tuber magnatum. The sequence continues at coordinate 444,141 of PYWC01000059.1, forward strand.
GCAATTCCCGAATTTCGCACGTAACACCATCAATTTGATTGATAACCCCGGAGAATCTGAATTTGTCCTCTGCGATCTGCTCAACCTTGCCGTTCCAATCACGATACCATGGAGTCATAGATTCTAGTTCCTCGTTGTTCATCAAACGCCTAATATTGGCAACCACATCTTCTGGATTGTAATTCGGTATAGAAGTGCTCCACCCTATTATTCACGTAAGCAACGCCAATAATGTTAGATGTAGATGCTGCTTCAAACATACCTGTACCAATACCATCGGCCCCGTTAATCAAGACCAAAGGTACAACAGGGGCATACCACATAGGCTCAATTTTCTTGTCGTCATCCAGATTATACGTCAACAAGGGATCATCAGTAGCCGGGAACAACTTCCTGGCAAAGGGCGATAACAGAGTATAAATGTAACGAGGACTGGCTGCATCCTTCCCACCATCAAGGCGGGTACCAAAAGACCCCTCGGGTTCCAAGAGATTGACATTGTTGCTTCCAACAAATGTTTGTGCCATACCAGTAATCGTCACTTGGAGAGAGCTTTCACCATGTTGATAGGCTGTACACTCGGAAACGAATCCAGACAATTCTGACACTTTGAGTTGTTTTGTAAGCTTTCTCTTGAAGCAAGCAAAGAGAATCTTGCGTTGACCAGGTTTAAGGCCGTCCACAACCGAGGGAATGGAGCGAATGTTATCCGCCATACTGAAGAGAATCAACTCTTTATTGACGAATTCCGGATATGATATCTTATCAATGGAGTGATCAAGGTAGGTTCCAGGCTTGTAAAGTCGAAGCCATTCCTTCCGCTCATCCGCCTTTTTCTTGGAAAATGCGAGTTCGATTAGTCGCTGGCCTTCCGCCTCCATCACATGGAACTCCTTGACATGTCTCTCCAGATCTGAAAAATATAGTTTTGCATCCCGTTCACCCGAGGTGCCCAAACCCTATAGTGATGTTAGCGTGCATACACTATTCCAGGCGCTGGAAGAGAAAAACTTACTTTGTAGTACTTATGTTCCCATCCCTTTTCTGCGTTGTTCTCTTTCCAATACTCATACTCCGGCATGGTAAAGAAACTGATCTCCTTGGTCGGCTTTTTGACACCACCTTTGAACACCTTCACGATAGGTGTGATAAATTCGATCAGAAAGTTGGGCAACTTGAGCAAACTAGGGAATTGAGTCTCGAAGAAGTTGATAAGCAATCCTTTGATATGACTCCCATCATAATCCTGATCCGTCATAATCATGAGATGACCATATCTCAACTCTTTCCTTGATTCGTAAACCTTCTTGTGTTGCAGCCCCAGAATCTGTTTAATGTTTTGAATTTCCGCATTCTTCATTATTTGATCATGGGAGGCGTCTCGAACATTAAGGAGCTTTCCGCGCAAGGGGAAAACACCAAACCTATCCCGTCCATCAATCGCAGATATACCAGCAACAGCAAGCGATCTAGCTGAATCTCCTTCAGTCAGAATAAGCACGCATTCCTGTGAGTCCTTGGTTCCAGCCCTGTTGGCGTCGATAAGTTTTGGATTATTGATTCTAGAAACTGTTAGCACACTTGTGGCCACCAAGCAATAATCCAAGGCTCACCTAGAACGTCTCGATCCATCCGTCTTTTTCAGCTGTTTGTCAGCTTTCATATTGGCATAGTCGATGATGTTCGAGATAACCGGAGTATTCTTCAAAACGTTTTTAATGAATGTGTCGCTCAAAGCACATTTGCTGCCAAACGCAGTAGGCCTAGTAGTTAGTTGCTCCTTGGTTTGCGAAGTGAACGCCGGGTTCTCAATCAGACAGTTGACGAATATGAAGAAATGATTCCGCATCTGAGCGTTTTTGACCGCGGCTCCAGTTTTGTTCTGCTTCTTTAGAGCTCCCTGAAGGTGAGTGCAGAGTTGATCTGCAATGTAATTCACATGGGTTCCTCCGGATGTTGTCGCGATACTATTGACAAATGATACCTGCTGGAAATTACCACCGCTAGCAGCGAAGGCTACTTCCCAGCGATCATTCACGACTTCCCAGCTTATCACGGGCTTTTCCTCGCCACCAGCTTCCTCGTGCAGTGCATTGATATACATCTCGCAGTACTTCTTGAAGTTCAACTTTATCCGCTCCCCGTTCAAGAAGACCTTTACGTCTTTCACAGAAGCTAAGCCCAACCATCAGCATGTAACATCCCGCCACTCTTCAAGAAAACCGAGCTTACCAGCCATATCGTAAACCCTTCTCTTTACAAGAGCTTCGAAATCATCATCCATCTCCCCCATGTGAAACTTGGCAAGATCGGGTTTGAATGTAATCTTCGTAAACTGCTCTCCCTTCGGGTTTGCGGTAATTTTCGCTTTTCCCATCTTGCCCATGTTGTCCGTCCAGGTTTGCTTGTACTTTTGCTTGGTATTCTTATCGCCAGTCTCAACCGTGAATTCAGTACTAAAGATATTACAGAGCTTTGCACCATAACCATTACGACCACCGGTAACCTTCTTTTCATCATCGTCATAGTTGGAAGAGGTAAGAAGGTGGCCAAAGATCAACTCCGGAACATAAACTTTCTCCTTCTGCCCGGTCGTAAGTAAAGATGCCTTAACTTGATATAGGAACAATAGGTCAGGTGACTTACCGAGTGTATCTCAATCGGAATACCTCTCCCATTATTATAGACGGAAATTGTATTGGCCGCTTTGTCAACAGTGACCTTGAGAACGTCCATCTTGGGATCACGAATTTTATTGTCCGCCGCATTGACCAAAATTTCGTCGAAAATTTTGTACAAACCAGGAACCATAGTAACAGGCTTCCAAACCATAGAAGTCGTACCAGTGTCGAAAACCCACATGTGTCGCTCCGATCGCTCCACAGACCCGACGTAAGTATCAGGACGTTTGAGGATATGCTCCAATTGAGTAAGCTGTGACGCGAGCGATTAGCTCAAACAGTTCACTTCAGTAAATAAGATCCCCGGTATGAGTTCGAACCTTTTGGTATGAATCTGCAAAGCTCTTCTTTTCCCCTGGAGATCCTGATCCTTCCCCAAAGCCATCATTGTCTCCATCTAACTCCGATTCGTTTTGCTTAGACTGGAGCGGCTTTCCCGAAGTTTTCGCCCTCTTAGGGGCAGGAGCCTTCTTTTGCTTCTTTGTCGACGGTGGTGTATCCGCTAGGTTACCGTCGTCATCTTCATCGTCAGAAGGAACAACGCGCTTCTTTGAGGTTGCTCTCGATTTGGCTGCTGCAGTAGTCTTTTTAGGTGCGGTAACTTTTTTGGGTGCCGCGGCTTTCTTTGCCGCAGGCTTCCTCTTCTACGGGGAAAGACTCTCAGCATACAAGCACTTCCAACGTGGGTCACGGAAGACTTACCACAGGCTCCGGTGAGAAGCCGCCATCGCTACCCCCATCACTAAAGGGCGATGAGACCTCGTCGTCGTCACTGTGCATAATTGCTGGTGTTGAGCGAGATTGTTCGAGTCACTGCAAGGCTCAGGGGAAGCTGAATGAAAAACAGTTGATCAAAGAATGCGGTTGGCCGCTAGGCACTCAGTGTCTCTGTCTCTGTGGTTGAGAAAAAGAGGTGAAGGGACTCGCCTAGATTCGATCCCTTTTTACCTGTCCACTTCTAGGGTTAGTATTTTGGCAGTTGCTGATTCCTGTGCGCTGTAGGTTGAAGGGGCTCGGGAGTGTTGTGGAAATCCACATAAAACCGTGTTTGTTTTTGTTTTGGGCTTGGCAGATGCATGAGACTACGAACCGGCTCAAATTGAATTCCATAGCCGCGTCAACACCCCACAAACAAACCCCTATCGCACTGTAACATCAAATCAGAACCCTAGCCCGTACCCCGGTCCAGGATCGATTAATCGATTAATTCGCCATGCTTCCATAGTATCATAATATTATCATATGATACGGTATCATACTTTTGTACGATACTTGTACCTGCACTACCGTAGTACAGCACTCCACTAGTACCAGTACAGTACTCGCACAAGCATGTTTCCAACGCTGCTGGGTACCATCACCCACCCAGAGTTTTATGTATTGTACGCTTGTAAACCAACAGTAGCAATTACGGACCCTTTTTACAACGGGCGCCCTCAAACGTGAGATCATCGTAGTCCAGTATCGTACTCGTACTAGTACAGTAGGAGTTGTTTTCCCCAGGATGGAGGGAGATACGTATGATATGATAGTGCAGTAACTTACAAGCCCGCACAACAATTGCGCGGGGAGTATGATACTAATACTCGTACAAAAAAAGCGCAGTAACGTCGCAACACACCAACACAAAGTTTTCGGCAATTCTTAAAGTAATGGGAACGCAAGTTACCTGGCTGAAGGATCGAGTTTCCGCAACCTGCCGAGGCATTGGTTATTCCATAACTGGATCACTTGTGATACTCTCCCCCCATTCCCAAAGCTTAAAAAAAAAATTAAAAAAAAAAACACGTATTAAGTAAGCGGCCCTCTCCAACAAAAATGAGCTAACTGCCACATTCCCCCTTGCCTTATCAACATCTATTCATAGATTATCACTCGATATACATACTAGCTGCCCTCTCTCCCCGTGTGCGCTATCCTCGCCCGTTTTTAAACGCGTCCGGAAACCCCAGTGCGATTCAGTCACAGGGTGCACCAAGGTTTCCGGGTGCTTCTGCAACGTGCTAGTATTTTACCTTGGTTGCCCTTCTTCCTCCCCAACGAGGGTATTTGGCCTTCGTTCATGTGGGAGTTGCGGTTGGCTCCACACCAAGGGGACCCGGGGCGACAGCTTTTCCCCCGCTGTGGGGTGGGCTCAGAGGTTTCGCCTGCGCCATAACCCCTCGCCGCATGGGCCCTCCTGCGCTTGAATCAACAAAGCGGTGGTTGGGCGGGGGGATTCTCTGTTTGACTTGATACAATGTCTGGTCCTTTTTTTTCCTTCCCTTTTTTTTTAAACCCCCCATGACTTCTATCGGGGGATCACAGGGCAAGATTCATGGGAGCATAGCGCTCATAAACCCCGATGGCTATCTATGAAATTCCAAATGCGACATGTTATCGGGTATTAATCTGCTCCCTGGTGTTTGGAATGCTATTGAAAAGTGCCACCACAGCACAGCGCCAGGAAGCAAGGTACCGGGATTCAAAAATACATATCTCGAGAGAGGCCAGATATATCGCCGATTGTACCGTATACAGTTTCCCGGTGCCGAGTACCGTATTTCTAGGTTTTCTAGGATGCTGATATGATAAGGCCCGGAAAACCCCGCCTTTGTCACTGAACAACTCTGTGTGGGTCGCCGGAAAGGGTTTCCCGATATTCACCAACATCCCCAAACATCGGGTGGAGTTTTTTTGGTATCATAGCACTGCACAGGCTCTGGAGGGTTGGGGGGGGGGGTGTTCCGGGGGAGCTAAGCACACCAGAAATATTTATCCCCGGTTCACGAAATGTGTCGTGGTGAAACGAGGTGTATTCCCATCACTTGCCAGGACATGTTTACTCGTATTGACCCCCGGCTTCTCTATCATGATAAACTGTTTCTGTTGCATTAATGTGTCGAGCATCTCAGTGCTTCCCGAGGGCAAGCCCTAGCCTTAGGCCACGTTATTCAGTGCCCTATGATGTGCCAGTAGCTCCGGCTCGAGAAGTGTGCAAACTAGGGGCGTCCTAAAATCTTCAGACTTGCACGACCTCTCTGAACAGTGACTCGGTGCGCTTGTTTGCTGCTGAGAAGCCTGCCTTTGTACACCTGAGGCAGACGCCTGTTCAGCAGGTGATGACAAAAGTGACATAAGATAGCACGAGGTCGTCCATTTCCCACTGCCAATGTTTGGAGAAGCGAGTCGTACAAGGGCTGGGCCTGGGAACTGTTATAATTGGACAGGGAATTCCCTCCATTCCATGTTACCCACATAGCGCATGGGCAGTGTGGGGAATGGATTGGACGAGGAAGGCTTTTTAGAGCTATCGTTGGAGATCGCTCGAACTCGTACAATATTGTCATCTGCTGTTGGCTATGCTCTACAATAGAGCCAAGTGATACCGAGAACTCGCGTATCAAAAGGGTTTATATCTACGAGTAGCGGAAGGCTAAGAAATTGCCAATAAAAGTAGCTGGTAATCTAGACTTCCTTCCGTTTATTAAATACAAGCGTCGTGATAGAATAAACCAAATTCATTTCTTAAAATAGCCTGTGAGCAATGAAGGCCGGCCACCTGCGATGTATATCTGCACTTAGGTGATAGAATGGTCACCCATTCCATCTCAAACTGCAAGACCTGTGGCGGAGCAAGGGACCTTGTGCTAAGGAGGCGATAGTTCTGGTGTCGACGTTGTAGAAGTGGGTGTCCAGTGGTCAGCCTCAAGACGGATTGTCATTGGAGGGATATAAATAGTTAAGCTTATGACATCAAAACTGGAATCGATATGATACAGCGATTTTTTTTTTGATTGATAGCCACACAGAGTACTCGAGTGGTAGAAGGGGTATCGTGGAACACCTCTTTGGTGACAGCAAAGCTCAACAAATTTATCCATAACTCGGCAAGCTTTTCGCTGTCGCTGATCGTTATATTTGCTACTGCTGCTGCATGCATCCCATCCTGCTTTAAAAATGAGCCCGGCAAAAGCTTGATACCGGCGGCCAATCGAGGTCTACTCCCACCGGTTGGCCGAAGATCAAAGTTTGCGCAGCGGTGGATGGCTCTACCAGTATGGATGGCATCGTGTGGTAACAACTGACCGAGTTTATCTTTATCCGTGGGGGCAATCCAGTCTCGTTCCGGCAACCGTTATCGAATAATCGGGGCTGAGGAGGACCTTGAAGCGGAAGAGGGTTGCCATCTTATCGTGCTTGTTGTTTATAAAAAGCATTCCAGTGAAGCCTTGGACACGTGGGGTTGAAGCTATCGACAGCGGATTCGGGTATTTCCAGCGGCTGAGAATAGAATACTACGGTAGTGCTGGTTCGTTTTTTTTCCTTCCTGATCTTGATCGAGGGCTTCTTCTCTTACTATTGCCTTTTCTTTTGTTCAGAAGGGAGTCAGTAGACCTATCGGGCGATGGCTGGGATGATTGTGTTTCTATTTTGTGTTTTGCTAATCCTTGCGGCTGAGCGAGGAGGGAAGAAAGCAATGAACTTGAGAAAAGTACTGTACTCGTACAGTACTCGTCCCAGGCAAGAAGTATCCGAAAACGGGGCGCTGTCTGACTACTGTAAGGTAGTTATGCTTATATAGGCGAAGACATCCCGAATAGTTTGAATAAAAAGTTTTAAAAAAAAAAAAAAAGTATCCGAAAACAAGGATAGAACAGGGATTCGCAAAATATATGGCAAAAGTCCGTGCGTGTCTGAGCGCCCATACAAAATCACAACTCATATTTTCGAATACTTCTTCCCTGGGACGAGTAGTACCGGCACTCGTACGGGTGCAATGGAGTGCGGTAAAGGTGGCCATCGGTAATGCAAGGATAGATAGCACAGCAAGTACTCGTACCGGTATGGTAACTGATAAGCGAGCGTTCGATACAGCGCAGTAGCCCGCCAGGTGCACCGGATACCGGTACCGGTGCAAGTGGTTTGGGAATAGAGGGAATTGGGGCAGGTATTATCCCTCGACCTTCCAAACGTCGGAAGATCTCGATTGGGGGGGGGGAGTGTGTGGCAGAGGTTGAAACCGAGAGAAGAAGAGGAGCGGAGAGGAGGAAAGTATCATGTTCGAAAGAAGACCTATTCAAAGCGTCATACATATGATACGGTATGATACCGGTATTAATACTTGGAGTTTGCATGGGTTAAAGGGTAACTTAGGGTAATTCGGTTTATGATATGACATGATAATATCATAATAATATGATATCATACTTGTGAGTGTGACAGGGTCCTTTTAGGGCTTTTTTGCTGGTGGTTGTGGTCATGTTTTTTTTCTTTTCCGTTGATGCTCCCCTGAATCTAATCACATGCGAGCAAACCTAAAACTTAGCGTATGTATGTATTGTGCTCCAGATGGAGTTCACACTCTTCAAACGCCTCCACTGAGAGAAGAGAAGTACGGTGCGGTGCGGTGCTTGGAAAGAGGGAGGAGAGGGAGGAGAGGGAGGAAAGGGAGGAAAAGGAGGAAAAGGAGGAAGGGAGTGGAAGAGGGGGGGAGGGAGAAAGAGGAAAATACCGCTATCTCATTTCTGAGCCTTCCCTAGAGAGATGAATCCAGACCAACCGTACCGCCCAGTGCCCAGTGCCCTCCAACAGGGTTCCACCCATCTCATCCCATCATCTCTCCTAATCTTGTTGAACTTGGCCAGTAATCGCTTCGTCCCCCCCATTCGCCCCTATTGAGATCTGCCCCCTCACACCNCCTCCTGCATTCACTGGACGGAGGCGCGAAGAGGTCCAAGAATCAGACCGGCCCTTTTCACTTGTGTCTCTCCTTTTCCCCCAATAATGAATGTCCAAGGCAACCGGTTCCTGTTTGGAGCACGGTAGCTGCAGGTTGCTGGTACATTCCCTTTAGATCTGTTTGCCAACCCGCGCTCACTGGCACTGTCACTGCTACAACACTCTCCCTTCTCCTTCCTGGTCGTGGTTTATGGCGACATATCAATAGCTATTGCTGCTATCATCTCAGCGAGCAAGCATCAATCCTGCAGCCACCACCACCACCACCTCAGAGCAACCGCTGCGTACAGTACTTACCGTACTTTACCCACTTTCTCCCCTCTTTCCCTGTCCACCCCTCCTCCCTCGTTGTTGATTCAATTTGCATACTCCCACTTGCATTGCATTATCAAGCTGCCTCCACTCCAGTTCTTTTACTATTGCACCCACTCCCAGAGAAAGAGGGTGAATAATAATAATAGTAATAATAATACTAGAAGAGGGTTCGCCATCCTGACCTGCATTCCTCCGTGCCCCGAGGATTTGCTGCCATTCTTGAGAACACCCTTTTTTTCTCCTTCTCCTTTCCCCTCACCCTCCATCCCTTTGCAAGTTGACTTCACGGAACTGCATGCCTATCATCCTTTCGCTGCGTTAGGAATTTTGAAGTTCGCTTCATTCGCTGGTAAAGCATACTTTTCCCCACGTTGACCATTCACGCGTCTGCATTCTTCTGCTCCACTGAAGCACCTTGACAACGACACGCCATACCCTCCACAGTGCTGCTCCACAGTGCTGCCCACCATGGAACCTCATGTGGGCTCTCATGTGGGCTCTCATGTGGGCTCTGATAAAGAAAAGGAGGATACCCCAATCTCAAAAACTACCACGAGTATGGTAACGGTCCGCCTTTCCGACACCACCCTCGGATCTCTCCCTTCTCCCACACCGACACTTAAACTCGTCGACGATAACGCTGAAGAGCTTCCCCTGAACAACAACGGGGGGGAACCCATGTATGCCCTGGAACGAACAGAGTCGCCTTCTCCCGACGAAATGGCTGCCTCCCGGAGATATAGTACCGAGAGTATTAGCTCGCAGAATGCTGTTGACTGGGAGGGGCTGGAGAGGACCGAGGGTGAAAGTATCAAGGACGAAACTTCGGAAGAGGTTGGACCATTTTTCTTCACATGGATTTCCCGCCCCCAATTTTGCTCTTTGCCTGCCTCCCAGAATTGTGAAAATTTCTGACAACCGGCTTTGATTTATCTAGGGAACCGCCTTTCTCCTTGCTAGGCTTGAACAAGAGAATAAGCGTCTCGAGAAAGATCCTAAAGCTCTACACATTCACCCAGAGCGGCCACCATCCCTTGCCCAACTGAAGAGAATGATGGACAGGCCTGATCCTGAAACCCTTCGGTACTCTATGCTACCCGCTCCGCCACCTCTCACTGATCTCGAGTTCTACGCTGCTCTTGTTGCGGATTACAATAGAGCAGCTTCAAAGCTACCACACCTTCTTAGTAAGAAGATACGTGGAGGTATTCCCCCACCGCTCCGGGGGGTAGTATGGATTGCTATGTCTGGAGCTAGGGATAGCAGTTTGGAGGGACTCTACGACCAACTTCTGGGCGAGACGTCTCCGTACGAACATTTGATTGGGAAAGATATAGGAAGGACTGGGTTGGAGATGTTCAAGCAGGAAGGGGGGGAAGGACAGAGAATGCTAGGGAGAGTGCTGAGGGCTTTTAGTATTTACGATACGCAGATAGGCTATTGCCAGGGGTTCGTTCAGCTATCCCCATGTGCGCCCGCGGTTTCTAACTATTGTAGTCTTGGTTTCTTGGTGGGGCCGTTACTTATGCATATGGGGGAGAAGGAAGCCTTCTGTGTTCTTGTGAGGTTTGTTAATCTCGATCAGGACGTGATCTCGAGGAAGGGGTTAGTAACATGTTTTACAGGCTTATGGAGCATTATGATCTTCGTTCCTGCTTCTTGCCCAATATGTACGGGTTGCAATTGCGAATGTATCAGTTCACACAGCTCCTTGCAACCCATCTTCCAGAACTCTCTGCACATCTCAATAGTCTTGGGATCCAGCCAACATATGCGTCGCAATGGTTTCTATCGTTCTTTGCTGTTAGCTGCCCGCTGCCTATGCTCTTCCGAGTTTACGACGTCATCTTTGCCGAGGGGGCCCCGGAGACTATCATGCGTGTAGCCCTGTCACTTATGAGGCGGAATGAGAAGCGCTTGCTAGCAACCTCCGAATTTGAGGACGTAATGCAGATGCTTTTGGCTCGGGGACTATGGGATACATATAACTTCAATGCCAATGACCTAGTCCGGGACTTTGTCGGTTTGACGGGGATCGTGACTAGCCAAGGGTTGGCGGACTTGGAGAAAAGGTTCAGGGAAGAGCATCCTGATGACAACGGCATCAAAGCCATGCCAACCAAGACACCTGGTTCAGACCTGCAAGCAGCTGCCTCTAGATTTTTGGGAAGGATGTGGGGTGGAGGTTCATCGCCCGGGCCGGTAAGCTTGAGTCCTGCCTCCGGCCAATCACGACCCGCAAGTATCTTAATGAGGAGGACCCCATCCAAACAGAGTCTTTCAACGGTCAGCTCTTTCGATGCATCCGATACTGGTAGTGGAACCACCGATGCAACGACCCTGTCACGGTGTTCTTCGACTGCCGCTGATGATCGAAGAATATCGACTAGATCGATATCGTCAATGAGAAGGCAGAATAAAGACGGGGAGCTTCATGGCCAAATCGAAGACTTGCTTATGGCCTTGAGTGCATTACAACGTGAACACGCTGCTAAGGTAGATGAGCTTCAAACGGTTAAGACTGAGAGAGAGGAGGAGCGGGCGCTAGTCAAGAGACTGGTGGAATTGCTTGCAAATGGCTCTCCCGACGCCGATGAACCAGAGAGCGTCGACAGTATCGCCGAAATTAGCGACCTCTGTGACCAGATCAGCGAAAACCTGACCAGGGCAGAGTCGGAAACGGTTATAACACCCAAACCCTCCACAGTACAGTTAGAGGAGGAACTCCAGCGAGCCCACGAGCAAATCAACAGAGAGCGGCTCAAGTCTAGAGATCTGGCGAACAAGCTAGCAGAACAGGATGCTGATGTTGTTAGGCTAAGAAGCCAACTTCTTGATGCCAGATCCAAGTGGCAGGAGAGCCAGAGAGAGAAACAACAGCTACAGAAGACAATTAACGAGCTAAAGCACCCCATGGGCTCACCCGAACTCAAGGATCGTGACGGAGAGCCACAGAAAGGAGGATTGAGGGAGCTTCGGCTAGGTCGTTCCAATTCAACTCGGGGACAGCCAACTCCTACGTTTAACAAACGCTCAAGTTCCTTGGGAATGCAATCTATTCTAGCCCAAGATAACAACGCCCCGGCAACGGCCGATGCTCTCCTCGTCGAACTTGTGGCTAGTAAGACCGCCGAGGCGGTTGCAAAGCAAGAAGCTGAGGAGGCTAAGGCAAAGTTGGAAGCACTGCGGAAGGTTCTTGGAGGAGGCACAAGCAGCAGCGCTAGTTCACTCCGGGACCCGCCGTTGTCACCGGGACTTGATAGAGGGGCTAGTGGTGGTAGCTTCTCCTCATACCTCTCAGTTGGATCTCCTGCTCCCGCCACCCCAAGTAGTACAACAAGTAGTGGAGGTGGATTCTGGGGAGGATGGGGGAAGAAGTCTACAGCCGTCGATTCACGATAGTTGTGTGTTACACCTAATCAGCATATGTACGAAGTAGTAAAACGACAAGGCAGTTGGGAAAGCTGGCGCAAGTGACATTCTCGTTTTTGGGAAAGTTTTGGGGAGATCATTGCCGCTTGAAAGGAATTCGTTATACTATTGTTTAGCTTCTTTTTCTATTCACAAACCCTCGCTTTCTTCACTTTCTATTTTTGTTGTATACCTTCTTCACCTTTTCTTTCCTGCGAATATTTTCAATTCCTCGTTTGTATCATAGCCGTTCACTTCTCCCGGCTCTTCGTTTAAACCAACAGTGGTTTGAACTGGTCGAATACTCTCCCTTACCTACATAGTCCCACTCTAGCGATCCTCCGCAAGGGATTCTTTCTGTGGCTTGTTTGTGTTTTTTTTTTTTAACTACTGGGTGGGAATTTTTTTCTTTTCCCTTTCTCCCTTACAAGTATCATATCACACGTTACGGGATCTGTGCCTTGCTTTTTCCTTTTCCCCCTTAGTTTTAGTTTTTTCTCCTCCCTTCTAAGCACTTAAACCAAGCGTTAGTAGGGAGAACCCTTTTTGCATTCTTGCGTATGATAATATATCATATGAACAAGCAATTCTTTTGATTTGATCTGATTTGGTATCACCATAACCTACGGTACTTGTAGTCAGTTTGTTTACACACATGATGGAATGCCGGTGGATAATGTATCGTGCCGTACACCAATTCGATATACAACCACCTAAGAACCATGCCCCTTTTGTTCCTGCCTTGCAGCGCATACTCGCGAGTCTCGGCTGGCGCCTACAAAATCACCACCGGCGGCACTACCGTAACCTCACAGCAAAGGGAGGATGCAAAACATAATCTTTGGAACAACACCCAACCTAGCCTCGGGCAAAAACGTGCCTTGAAATTTTGCACAACAATCGGCTGGGGTGGTGGTACAAGTACGCCACATGGAAACCAGGAGGATCCACTGCGTATCACGGCGATGGAGGATAAATTCGGACGCAAAAGCTAGATTCACATTCGCGCGTGTAGCGTTGCGGCATGATACGGTAATCCCAGTGGAAATGGTTTCCCGGGGGTATAGGGGGTAATCGGCATTGTGAACGGGGGGACACTCTTTCCCCGTCCTCTCTCTCCACATGACCGGCGGCAGCGTAGAAAGGAAGGGCGCACGGTATGGGACTTGGCATAACGCTGTATCATAATTTTGACTCCCCGCATGTGTTTTTTTGCATCTCGTTGCGCTTACCGGTGTCTTAACTTGGCGTCGTTCAGGGTAGGTGGGAGCTCAGAAGGGTAATTCCACCGAGTGCTGGGTTGTGATGAGCACTAGAATTATTTTTTTTTGGGGGGGGGAGGTTCATCGCCCGGGCCGGTAAGCTTGAGTCCTGCCTCCGGCCAATCACGACCCGCAAGTATCTTAATGAGGAGGACCCCATCCAAACAGAGTCTTTCAACGGTCAGCTCTTTCGATGCATCCGATACTGGTAGTGGAACCACCGATGCAACGACCCTGTCACGGTGTTCTTCGACTGCCGCTGATGATCGAAGAATATCGACTAGATCGATATCGTCAATGAGAAGGCAGAATAAAGACGGGGAGCTTCATGGCCAAATCGAAGACTTGCTTATGGCCTTGAGTGCATTACAACGTGAACACGCTGCTAAGGTAGATGAGCTTCAAACGGTTAAGACTGAGAGAGAGGAGGAGCGGGCGCTAGTCAAGAGACTGGTGGAATTGCTTGCAAATGGCTCTCCCGACGCCGATGAACCAGAGAGCGTCGACAGTATCGCCGAAATTAGCGACCTCTGTGACCAGATCAGCGAAAACCTGACCAGGGCAGAGTCGGAAACGGTTATAACACCCAAACCNCCTTCCTCCCTCGTTCTCCCCTTTCTTCCGCTATTGTATTGATGGGGGGAGGGGGCTACTCGCGAGCTTGGCAAGTATCCGGGCACCTTGATGTTGATGGCTACCAAATTCGCAGATCTATGATAGATCCTTGGTGCTTTGATGCACGGATATCTTTGGGGTGATCGAGTAGTACCGTTGTTTGGGGGCGCCTAGGTGTTGGTTGTGTGATAGTTGGTATGATATCGTGGTCCGGGTTATTGACGAACTATTGGGCGGGATTGATACTGGATGATCTCTTAGCGATATATCTTTTCGACGGAACTCTATGTCACTTCCAGTGGCATAGCATCTTCAGTATGATACCGGGCACAGTTTTCTATTCCTTTTGGGGCCAGCGAAAATACCTTGTCGTGCGATAGCCCAATCTTCCGCCACAATCCCCCCCCTTTATTCCAGTATGACAAACACTCGTGTGGTCGTTGTCGGCTTGCACAACTCGAAAAAATTCACGCACTTGCCGGCTGCTACTTAGAGAACTGAGAAAAAACTGGCTGGTTAACGTGTGCCCAATTTGAGAAGACGAGAAATGTAACCCCCCACATCACTCACTGAATTTCCGTCACTTATTATCACTCGAGTAACTTTGGCGGTCATAACAACACCCTGGTTATGGGCTTAGTGATATTTTGCTATCACGGTTTGTAACTCTTAGGTTGGTGCTATGGTAGAGTTCTCGCCCCTTTCAATGAGTTAAGAGAGTGCGTATGATATTGTACTGGCGATCGGCCAATAATCTACTCGTGCGGTAGTGGGTAGTGCGCATTATCTTCAATCTGCCGCCATTGGGATTTCATCAAAAGCACCCCGAAATGCCGGTGTTACGGCGGCCCATCTATAATATCGCCTGGGAGCTCTCACCTTATTCTCGAGTTGCCGGGAGGCCACAGGACTGCGATGGGTACGACAAGCTCACTCAACTTGTCAGCAACTACGGTCAGGTGATTATTGCATGTAGAGTGGGGCCGTTTGAGTTGGTACAGTACGATATCTCACCCATTAGGATGGCAAGCGCTCTCCGGAGACGGGGCCGCGGCGCCACCCGCACGGTAACACCGCACCAGTATGATAAGTACTGGTAGTCTAATTTGAATGCTGCAATTCCTTGGCTCGGATTAGTTAGACTACTAAGATGCTGATAGTTGGAATGATAGCGTGATCTTCAAAAAGATCTGCGGTATTCTGTTCACGGCCGCAGCCCACGGGATTTCTGTGTTCGGGTGGCGAATAGGATCGGCACTGTCAGACTGCCCCACTGGTATTTCGTCATACTCGTACGAGTGTAGGCTGGATGGTAAAGGAATCGGTTCCGGCGAGAGTTTGTTTAAAGGTTAGTCTAACTTCACCAACCAAATTCGCAGGGCGATGGAGGGAGTCTTGGTAGGACTTACTTTTCCCATCAATAAATTGTTCATTAGGGGGATAAAATTACTCCACCGAGGACTTAAAAACAGGAAGCGTGAATTGAATTATGGTCCGTTGAAATACTTGCCCACGGCGCACTCCCCCGCCGATTTCAAGCCTTCCTATGCGATCGGGCCGTTGTTTGTGAGCTCCCGGCGGACCGGTTTCTACCGTAATCGTGAATACCTCCACGGAAACAACTGCTGTCGTAGATTATGAAGCTTTCTAATGTTGGGGCGAGGTCGCCCCATGTGAGGGAATTTCGTCCATTTCGGTTTCTGCCCGTTGATTGATTTGTGTTGAGGTGTCAGCGAGTCCGATCTGGATTTGAGACCATAATCTAACACGACACACTGCCATCCATCCTACCCTGGCACCCGCCTAAGGACTCCCGAGATAGACTAACGGCCCCTCACTCGACGGGGGTCTGGAGAGCCGCTCTTGAAGTGATTGTCGTCATAGACTCACCGAGATCGGTGTGTGGGGAACTAAACTTCTCATGCCTAGAACGAAGACGTCATGGGGTTTCTCCCCACGAAAGCCTAAGGCGGGAGATTTGGTGCGGGGTGATTGGCAAAGTGACGAGGTATGATGAGATGCTGGCTTTGTTAATCGGTCCAAACTGCAAACAGTACGCTCCCTTCCCTCCCTTCCCTCCGAGATTGGCGGGTAAGGGAAAGGGGGCGGAAGGGAATAAGTGATCGACGCAGCTACTTGGGGGGAGCCCACCGTGCTGGTATTCTTTGCGCTGGGGTCAAAAGGAGAGGAGCTCGAATTATATATATGGCTGCTCTTCGCCCGCTTTCTAGGAACCTTATTACTTTCGGAGCAAACTCCCGAGTCTTACCCAATTCCGCTTCAATATCCGGGAGAATACATTTGCTCGATAGCGACACCCAAATCAGAATGCCGGGCGCTCAAGAAAACAAGGCTGGAGCAACCTACTCCACCGCGGACACCGGGGACAAACCGGCAGACCCGTACAAGGACCTCAACTTGGACAGGGATACGTCCATCAAGGAGAAAGTTGAGGACCTGATAGCGTTTGTGGAAGGCGTTAAGTTCGGCATGATGACTACAAGGCAAAGCCAGTCCGGGCTGCTGGTTAGCAGGTGTATGTCATTGGCAGCAAGGGCAAGCTTTATTGATCCACCTTGATTTCGACATGTAGAGATTGACGGGGATATCAGGAGAACGGAATTGACTTCTTGTTCCATACCAATACAGAAACGGGGAAGACTGACGAGCTGCATTCCGACCCCCACGTGAATTTAGGATTCTTGAAGAATTCAACAGTATACTTTTGATATCCACTTCGCGATGAACAGGGGTTGTTAATGAGCGGTATAGGGTGAATGGGCATCGGTCAGTGGCACTGCGACAGTCGATAACGGTTCGGGGAACTCTAGACGGTAGGTCGATTCTTCCAGAAGCTTTCATGCTTTCATCCAACGCTTTTCTTTTCTGATGAAAGGAATCACTCAGGTACTACACTCCGGCTCTCAAGGCATGGATTGGGGACCTTGGGGACAAAATACATGACGGTGGCCCCGAAGATCCTCGTTTGGCCGTCATAAAAGTTCAGGCTAAGACCGCAACCTACGCCCTTCAGAAAGGAACGGCACTCTCACGGGGACTCGAAATTTCCAGGGGAGCAATCACGGGAAATACCGCTAACACGAACGAGTTGAGAGAGTTGACTGAAGAGGAGCTGCAGACCTTCAGGAACAGCCAGCAATTGATCAGCTAGGAGACTTCTCTGGTGTTTATTATTATTGTTATTGTTATTCTTCTTCTTTTGCGAGTGCGATACAAGTTTACGTGCTTTACCCAAGATATTGGCAAGGTTTAGGGTGGGTAACTTTACCTCGTGGCTGTGAAGCTGTACGAGAGTGTTTGATGGTTTTCTATCCCCGGTTGCAGCTTTCTCATGGAACTTTACTGGAGGTCCATCTGTGGTTGGAAGGGTTTTTAGGGGCATGATGATTTCACTTTGACGATTATCATTTGTCTGTTCGGTGGCTGAGGCTGCGGTGGTTAGCGCATTGACAAGGCTATCTCCGTCCCCGGAACTTTCCGTTCCACACCAAACCGTGTATCATACCAGCAACTCTAAAGGGCTCAACCTAGCACCCGACTACGGTAAAGATACCGTATGTGGGCATCACAACTGCTGTAGACTACCGGTAATCCGTTCTCCCTCGATGAAGTATTCTTCCCCTCGATGCCAGATCGCAACGAGAGGCAGGAAATCATACAAGCGGTAGTGTATCAGATGCAGACACGGAGCAGAGTATTGCACCTTTACTCGACGCTTTTTTATTTGCTTCTTCTGAAGCCTTCTAGCTGTGGCATTTACTGTACTCGTACGTACTGTACAATGATAACAAGTGTTTTTACGTGTGCGGCATTCCTCTCGATCGCATTTGTCGCCCGTTGCCAGTTCATCAGCCACTCGAGAGCAAGAGCACCGTACCATCACATGCGAGAGACTGACGTAGGCTTGCACACATCGCTTGGAGAAGGCTCGGAACTTGAGGTGGCCTAGTGACTGTGCCACTTGTACAGCACTCTCGTAGGGGGTTGGCCGCGCCAGTCGGTCTGCCACGACGTAATTGGGACTCTTCCCCTGGCGTCGCACACGACACACTCCCGAGCTTGTCTGAGGGAGGAGAGGAGAGAGGGAGAAAGGAAAAAAAAGACCGGAGCCCTGCCCTACATACTTGCATGTCGTATCATACTTTGTATGTTATCATACTGTACAAACCACCACAGGATACCGGTATCGGTACTGGCCCTCCTACTCATCCCTCCCACCATCCCTCTAACAACCCTCTCTACCTTCTTCCTTCAACAACACCACACCACACACATCGCACACACAACCCCCCTCCCGCTTTATCAGGCCACTACAACTTCCACCATCCCATCTCCAGTTCCTACGCACTTCGGGGCAAAGCCTCCATCTCCCACTGCCGCTCCGTTTTTCTTTCGAATCGTTATTCCTCCTCACAATGTCCGATTTTGACAACTCCACGTCCGAGGGGGCGGCTGCTCAGATCATTAACGGTGAGGTCGGTGCAAACTTCAGCGGACACAAACTCCCTATTCCATTCGAATCCAACGTTTGCTAACCTTCGTGTTGCTTAGCTCTTCCGAACATTCCTATATCCGGGCTTTCTCCCTGTTTGTTATCATGAACTGCTGAGCTGATTAGTTGCAGGATCTCATCCCACCATCCAAAATGCTAAGGCCGACGTTTCGGGCCTTTCCAACTCCGCATCTTCCCAGGACAGTGATACCGCTGATAGTGATCAGCCTCTCACTCACTACCACAGCTTCTTCTATGATCTTTTCACCGTTTGTCTCACTCTCCCTGTCCCTATCTTTGTGCTCCGGGGTTTTTTCCCCACTCCATCCCTTGCTGACGTAAATGTGCATCATTTCCTCCAGTGGAAATTTCCACGTGCAACCGCATTCTTCTTTTCCTCTGCCATTTTTTTAATATTCGCCTTCCGCTTTGTCAACGTCCTTCGCTATGTTTTCAAGGCCACCTATCTCCTCTTTTTTGGTGAGTCCCCTCCTCCCTTTGTCGCCCTGCCCCAACCACCCCTTTGACGGGGATAAGCTTTGCATGAGCTAGCTCGGGTGTTTCAGAAAAGTATCGGAGTTGACATGAGGCACATGGCGGGTAGGTGTGGCTTTTCTAGAGATTGCCGCTAAGCCCTTCGGCGTGAGAGGATTTATTTCATCCGTCCGGCCAAAACGGTATTACACTATTCCGAGGGATTCGCTCGACCGTCTATTTGGGGAGCTTCACGATCTCTTGAACTTTTTCGTTCTCGAATTCCAGAGGGTCTTGTTTGTTGAGAATATATTTGCTACCGTTGTTGTGCGTAATCCGTCCCTCCCCGTTCTAGGGTACCGGGCTTCGTTTCTGACGACATTTTATTTTTCGTTATAGGCGTTCTTCGCCTCATTCATTGGATACTTCCTTATCAAGTACATTCCGTTCTGGGCTTTGTTACTTCTTAGTGGGTCTCCCTATCGTGACCATTCCACCGCCTCTCCTGGCGGCTCCCGTCGATGTTTGGACTAACGGTATTTTGTTCCCATTATTAGCAACCATTACTGCCTTTACCGCCCCCTTGATATACCTCCAGAATCAGGAGGTTATTGATGAACAAATTCAGTGGGCCAATGAATACGCCAATGCCCAATTGGCCAACGGTCGCCAGATGGCTGAAAAGTATATCGACGATGCTAGCATGCGCGCCCGTGCTACTGCTACTGAACTTACCCAAAAGGTTCAAAGCTATGCTGGAAAGAAGTCCCCTACCACGGAAAAATCGCAGGCATCTTCGCTCTCCGAGAATAACAGTCCCGCCCACGAATTTCCTGATGCGCCCAAGTCTGATATTCCAGCGGTCGATGGCGAGAGTGATGTTAAGGCTGCTGCTCCTGAGCCTATACTTGCCTAGGTTGTTTAAAGACAAAATCTTCATCTTTCGAGAGATTTGGGTGGATGTCGAGCGTTGGGCAGGATCGAGGCGACATTCAATGGACAAAACTGGTATTGACACTCGAAAACCATATTTCTGGGTGGGCAGTACGAAAAACAAAAGTCTGGGGGATATTGGTGTAATTTTTTTTTCTCGTTCTTCTACCTTTTTTCCTTTTTCCTCTCGAGTTTTTTTTGTGAAAATCTCCTGGACGTGAACGCTATCGGGAATGGTTGATCCCGGGACTGGGGAGGCCCGTCACTTTATTCCTTCTATTTATTAAACTGCGCCATCTCTTAGTTACGGTGCACTGCTTTGGTGCCATTTGATGGGGAACGATTCGGAGGATGCACTCGTCTTTTTATCTCGGGCTTTTGATTTCTTCTTTAGTCTCTGGGATGCTGTGCTAGTCGTCGTTGGAGTGCTGTCTGCCTATTTACAAATTCGGTGCCTGTTGTTGCTGTTGGCTTTTCCTTCTCTACCTACCTCAATCGTTTCTTGCACTGTGTGTGGTAGCTTGACAATGCAGCGCTGTTGATGACACACTCACTCGGGAGCTCTTTTTCTTCTTCACATTTCTCATATCAAGTGATTTCCGTATCGTACTGGCTAGGTGGTCTTTTCTTTTTTTTTCTTTTTATTTCTCCCCTCGGCGGAAAAAGCAATTACTGCAGATCTGTGTTCGAGAGTTGTATCACGGGTTGGGTGTTGTTCCTTGTCATAACGTGAATTCCCAAGAGCACACAAGAAAAAGAAAGTAACGTGAGAAATACAAGGAATAAACTTTTTTTAGCCGCACGATGAAGGTGCGGCGCAACAAGGGAAAGAGAGTCCAGCACCGCCATCGGTAACCCCCCGCATCGCACCGCAAAACGAAAAGGTAACAAAGTAAGAAAATGGATCAATCGATCCCTTCAAGAATACAGCGAGAACGACGTCCGACCTGTTTATCCCAACCCACCCTCAGATTAGCATTCCCGAGAGCAGAAAAACAGGGAGGAAAAACTCACACAGGGGGCAAGACGAAGAATTGCTACTCTTGAACCACTTGAACAAGCACGTCCCATGGAACTTATTCCGGCACGTGGAGCACGCCTTTCCGGGGAGCCCGCGATCGGGCGTGACGGCCACGATGGAGTAGCAGATGGCACACTCGGCCACGCCCTCGAAGTGCAGGGCCAGGTTCTTGCGGAAGAGGGTGAGGCCGTCCATGATGGAGGCGGACTGGAAGTTTATGACGGACTGTGAGGCCAGCCGCATCTTGCGAAAGTCCTTCTCCGTCAGGCCGACGCGCCGCGTGCCTTCCACCTCCACCTGGCGTAGCGGGAAGGTTGGCGGGATGCGCACGCGCATCTCCATGGACTGGTCGTCGATGGGGTATGTTGCCGTTACCTCTATTGTTAGGGCTTTGAGGATCTTGACGGTCATTTCGTCATCATCGCCTCCTCCGGGGTGGGATTGGATCCAAGCCTGGACGGAGGAAAGTTCCTGCTCGATTAGCAGCGGTGACATGTACTTCTCCGTAAATTCCTCTACCGCGAGCACCCTTTGGCGGGATTTGCATTCTGTCCACCAGCGCTTGACGAGGGATGGGGTGTGGCGGAGGGCTAGGTAGTAGATGTGCGTCAGTAGCCTGTGGACTTCCCGAGTAGAGTTTGTGCTGTCCTCTAGTGAGGAATCGGGGGTGTATTCTTCGAATGGGAGCTTGGAGGCGTCAATCGGCTTGCCATGGGAGTGCCCGAGGATCTCGAAGGCGTAGTCAAGGAGGGGAGTTAGGAAATTAGCCTCCCTTAAGGCTTCGACGTAGGCCGTTCGGACTTTGAAGGACTGTTGGGCTGTGTTAGTTCCTGGGGATGTGGGAAGTGGTAAAAGATGGGAGGGGGATATGTACGGAGTTTTCAAAATGATCGAATATCAGGACCCAAGCTAGGAGGTAGCCACGGAGACTCCAAGACATGCCACCCTCGCTATCCGGTTCAAGTACTCCATCACCCATTGGCGGTTCCATAACAAGCGAGAGTAATTCTTGAGGAAGTGAGAGTTCAAAGTTCTCTTCTTTTGACAAAGCCGCTTCTACTGACACCTCTTCTTGGACTGAAGGGATGTGCCTATGAAGAATCTCGAACACCGCCTCTTGTATTGAGCGCGAGGGGACATTTAGAAGCGAATAGGTCCCCTCTGGACTGCCAATATACTTCAAATTTACCCCTTTCGTAAGGCGGGCCAAGAGGGCATTACAGAGATTCCGAGGTTGGTCGTGTTCATCACCAACTACTTCGGTCAGCCATTTACATACTCTCAAGTGAGAACCGAATCCAAACCTCTAGAACTACAAAGCAGCCCCACCAAAGAGGTGTGCATCGCATCGGCTTGCCCATTCCACGCATCCTCAAAGTCATCGTTTTCCTTGTGCAGTGACTTTAACGCTTGGAACAGCTTCAGCGATGCAAAAATAACTGGCAGATCTGCCTCTTCGACAGTAGTGCACATCTATCCCCCGGATTAATCCCTGACAAAAGAATACAACCGGACCAACATACCTCCCAGCAATTAGCCACACATTCGCAAAGCAATTCCCAATGCTCTCCATAAAGCTCCTTGACAACCGGCAGGACCGTTGTAATGGTCTTCGAAGCCTCCGCGATCACCGAATAGCTAGGATTCACCGTAAATGCTTCATCTTCGAACCAGCTAAGAAGATGCTTGATAAGGAATATTGCCCGTTGCTGCGGTAATGGTGGCGTATCCTGCCCGGGTTTAGGCAGCGCTGCGTTTAGCAAGACGATTTTTCGTAGACCCACTTCACCAGCCCTGGAAGCCGGTATGCCTGTAATATCACTCGCTAGCCCGTTCCTTAACCTCTCGGCCTCCTTAGTGTGCTCTAGTAATTCGCCAAGTCCCGTTAGTATTGCTGTGCTGCGGTGAATCTCCTGGCCTTTTCTAATGTCAATTGACTTCAGCCAGCTCTGAGATTGCTCCGAGGAAATCCTGCGACCCTCGGAAAGGGTGGAAATCATGGTTTCCAATATCCTAGCGGAATAGAATCCTTCTGGGGTCTCCTGCTTTGACACGTCCATTAGGCTGTCTAATAATTTAAAGATATATCCAGGAACCTCATCTGCCCCTCCGGCCTCGGGTTCCGGCCCACCCTTCAAAGATTCAATGAAAAAGCGCTGAGACTCAAAAACAAACTCCAGCATCTCGGCTTCCATTCCCGAAGAATATTGATTCCATAAATCATTTGATTCTCTGATAGTAATATTGTCATTTGCCAGCACCGAAACCAACACAAGATACCTCAGGAGGGTTGCTCTCGAATCATCGGTGATACCTTCCAGGATATTCGCAGACTTTCCGGCCTTCCTTTCAAGGGCTCCCATAATTTTGAGAAACTCGACGACAAATACCGCCATACGCAGAACTTTAGACATGCCGTCTAGATCACGAACTATCTCCCCCGAGCTAGCGTCATCTTGGAGATCCTTAACTAGAAAGACGGCGCCGCCAATGGGATTAGAGATAGCTAATGATGGCTTTGGAGCTTTCATCAAGAATGGGCTCAAACTAGACCTCCATTGGTCCTCATTAAAGATAACCTTCTCGGCAAGTGCTATCCCCTCATCCTCCGGAGCCCGATGGACCAAATCGTGCGCCCTCTCAGCCAGGAAGTTAAGACTAAAAAAATTAGAATCTTCAAACATCTGGGCAAATAGTAGTACACAGCGTACCCAGGATCAGAGTCTATCGGCTCAAGAACACTTTCTAACAGAACATCCAACAGAGAACCAACAAGAGCCCCCGAGCTACTGGACAGCTCCTTCTCAAGAATCTTATTTAGTCTTCCTGCCGCATTTGCAATCTCGTCCGAAGGAGATCCTGTCAGGACGAGCAGTGTGGATAAGAATTCAACACCGCTCTCCGAGCGGGCAAACTCCGCCAAGGCTTCTTTTGATACTAATCTGAGCTGCTCGAGAACCCTCATAGTGCGACTCTCCTCCTCGGGAGAGAGATTTCTTGACAGTTCCAGAAACATTGTCGTAACTGTCACCTCGGAGATAACTATTCCTACGCCAGTTGTGAGTAAATATATCGGTGTGCGCCTCCCGGAACCCGTACCTGAAGAAGCCATAGCCGCCCTCATCATGTCCCAGCCTATAGTGTTGTCCGTGTCAATGCTCTCCTGCATTTTACCCACTACATAAGTGTCCAACTCTTGGACGAATGGTAGTTTCCCTTGGAGCAACGTAGGAGTCGACTTCAGAAGTTGAATTACTGCGGTCTCCTTTCTTTCCTTCTCTAAGGATGGGACTAATAGCGCCCTAATGTTCCTGTCCCAGGCACTCTGAAACGATTCTTCGCCAGCGGCTTTTCTAGCGCAAGCTATAAGCCCTGACAGTATTTGCTTCCATGAAGGTGACGACATGAATTCCGGGCCATGATCTGCGAAAAATAATGCGACAGACTAAGATCTATCAGTTGTTTGTTAAACCTTCTCAAAGTTGGCTCGAAATAAACCTTTTTCACTTCCTCAATCTTTAGAACCCCCGGACATCGCATGAGTAAAGACTCTAATAGTGAAGTAATTTCGACATTTTCTCCTGGTCTTCTCGTTAGCTTGCTCACTGTTCAGCGCACACATAAATCCGAAATATCCACCTTTTTCCTTGATAACGCGATCCAGACTCAAAAGCAATATCTTAACAATGCTTTGTTTCACACGATCAACCACGGAATTGTTATCCCTCTTAAAGATCTCTGCCGAGAAATCAACCCATTTGCGCCAGCAGTTCGCGCGGTCATCTGGAGAGTCGGCTCCCCGAACGATATCAGAATTAATATTCTCCGCGACGGATCCCCCCACCTTCTCCCAAACTTCCTTCACAACAAGGTTAGCAATCTGGGCATCCGCCATTCCCCCTGCCATAGTGATCCCAGTAGCACATATTTCAGCTCCGAAATACGGCAATTTGAATTGCGTATTCTCGGCATTCCCCAGTAAGAACCCTTCAAAAACAGGATAGATTGCGTCCCTCAGGAGATAGGCAGTGACTTCATCTTGAGTATCGACTTCTCCTGTCGCCATCATATGATAGCAAACCCGGAAGTAAGCACCCCAGGCAGCAGTTACATGTGATCTCGGCTCAGGCCCACCCCGAAGCCCGTCCAGAATACTTGCTATCAATTCAGTGACCCCTTCTACGTCCTTCGGGAGAATTTCTCGAGGCATCAACGTAATAATTTTCGAAACTTTATGCCAATACTCTGGTGATCCGCCCTGGCTCCCACGTTTTATGAACTCTATTACAAGAGAAAGCGGTGTTTCCTGCCGAGGAGGTGTCACCAATAACCAAGCTTTGTATGTGTGCGAAGTCAGGTCTAGGATCGCATCCAATAGCTCCCCGACAGAACCAGTCTGAGGTAACATTAACGCCTTCACCATCAGGGCGTTGGCTACCACCTCCAAACTTAACAAAATGAAGCCTATTAGCCCGTCAGCAATAGCTAAGCAAAGTCCTCCACGATGAAAAAAAAAATACCCTCTTGGCTTATTAAACACGCTCTAACTAGCTTATAGATGGACCTCCGGAGATACGGATCATCGTAGGCCCCAAACTCCCAGAGGTGAGCCTTCTCGAGAAGTTCCCCATATTTCCCAGACTGTTTTTCGATCTCTTCCGGCGGTAACTGACCTACAATGGCACAATCAGTCAAAACATTACGTTTCATCACATTAAATCACTCGGAACAACGGGATGAGGAGAAAACGAACTGATAAGGTGCGCAACCGTGTGAACACAAGTAGCTATAACTCTCGCAAACTTGGACTCCGCCTCGTCGGAAGAAAACTGTCTCTCATCACTCAACGAATTCACAGTCTCATTCTCGATAACATTAGAGCAATAGTCCAAAACACCCTGTTGGTAAGCCGCCCAGACACTCCGTATCTTTTCCTGCGTACCGAATACCGCGTTCAATGACTCCCCTGCTGCCTTCGCAGAGCCCCGGTCGCTATCGTACAGCCCAGCCAGCCAGGGTCCTACAATCTCCGACATGTGTCTAGCAACCTTCTTCCCACTCTTCTGCGAAATAATTCCATGGACGGTGTGGGCTAACCGACGCACGCCCACCGAGATATCCGTTGATAATCGGGGATATAATCGAATCTAGGAAGAAACCAACAACGAAGCGAGAGCGGTCAACGACAGGAATAAGTCAGCAAATCCCACCTAAACTCACCCCGACTCAGTAAGGTGGAAAGTGGGCATTGCGCACCCATGCCGCGAGTACTATATCCTCCACGTCCTCCAAGCCCGCGATTTTCACTTGCAGATCCTCCAAGGCTTTCGACTTCGTAGTTTCGTCCTTCTTCAACAGGAGCTTCAACAGGACCACCATGGAAGGATCAGACACCACAGATAGATCGGGTCCCTCAGATGTGTACGAAAGCGGGGACACAGCGGGGACGTAAGGAGCCTTGGAAGACGGCCCAGGGCTAGCTCCGTTATTCCGAGCAGAATCATTACTCTCACTCCGACCACCAGCACCTTTACCCCCTCGAGCAGAGGCAGTGCCGCCACGACGGGAAGACGAGCTACCACCGCTGCGAGAGGATGACTTCTTCCTGCTCATTGCCGGAACAACCGTAGAATCCAGTAATTTCTGCTGATGAGTTCCTGAGGTTATGGGTGGACTATTGCTTTCCGCTTTTTGGTTGAGGCGATAGGGGAGAGGAAGGCGGCGTCTGGCTTTTCGGTGCAAAAGTGCAGAGACGAGTCAGTCACAAGTCGGCAGTGCGAATGTATGACAAACGCTGCTTGAATGACGACAATTTGCTGTTTGTCACACAAGATTAGTAAGAATTCTTGGCAAAACATGTGTGGGGGAGTGGGATTCATCCACTCTCACTCGAATGATAATTTCAAGACACCGGCTGAGAGAATGCTGGACGGCTGCTGCTGGTACGATAGCATTCGGCTTCAAACATAGATATACAGGGCCACAATATACATACAGATCTATCCTAATAAAAGTGCCAGCGAGTACAAATACTAAGATGCATAAGTGTTATTAACACCAACCAGGCGAGGCGCTATCTCCAGTAAAGTATAGCGGAAGCACCACGGGACAGATACAGCTCGTGACTACCCCAAAAAAGGTCCAGAAAGACTGCGAAGCACAAACAAAGAACCCCTTCCAACGGAATAGTTGCATCCCCCCCCCCTCCCTGAGCAAATAAGGCACATTCCGTGTCTCAAGAGAATGAGTTTCACTCAAATTACTCTCCACTCCACGACAGGATCGAATACACACATGTAACCCAGGATACGACCCAGTGAAATATGGTCCAACTACGATGGCAAAATGCTTCGAGGACGCGTTTCCGCCTTGCCCCCAGCAATGGTGCGACTAAAAGCTAAAAAACGTGTTTATTCCCCCCCCCCCGAACTCTCCCAAGCATCCCTTACAAAAACCCTCTTTACAAACCAACCTTCAGCCCTCCCTTCGCAGTAAACAGGCCAATTTTTCATCCCCCGAATATTTTTTGAGAGCAAAATTTTTCCACTCCTCCCAAGATTCTTCATCGTGTATAGCAAATTCCCTCAAAAGTCCCATAAACGCCTTTCGGTAGTTTTCCATGTTCTCATCATAGAGGGTATAGCCAACGCAAATCCGAAACCTTTGGAAAATCTTCCCCAACCGAACGCAGTCACCAAGATTAATATTAGTAGGGTGTTTCGCGCCCTCATGACCAGTACCATCCAGAAGCCGCGCGAACTCAAGTTCAGAATTGCTGAGTGTTTTTCTCTCGGAAAAGAATTCTTTTGAGTTCCAAAGGGCTATCGGTGATGTAAATGCCTCCGTCTTTTGAGCTGTGTATGCACCTTCCCAGTCGATTATGCCGGTGATGTTGAAGTCTTCATCAACCATAATATGGTCACCCTTGTCATCAAAGTGACGCAAATAAAACTTTCCGGTTTCCTTTATACCCTCCGACCACCGCCCCAATAGATCGAAAAGGAACCTATGAATGAGGAAGGCATCAACAGCCCAAAATGGGTACAATTCACCCACAACAATCATATGGAGAATGCGAGGGATCAGTGTACGATAGTAATCCCTCAAATTGATAAAAGGTCCTGGAAAGTTGGCGAGTTGATGAGTGCTACGATCCCCATTATTTGTGAGAGCCAGGTCCGCCATCAAGTCGTGAATAACAGGGCCAATATTTGTCGATCCAGGGGTATCTAGAGACCCCATAAGCGGAAATGGATGCCGATAAAGCTCCTTATAGACTTCGGCCAATTGAGCCAAAACCTTACTCAATTGTCCGCTCGTAGGTGAAGTGGAAAGCAAATTCTTCCCTTTGATCGTTTCCATCAATATGTACCCCGTTCCTACTGGGTTGTTCGAATCCAAAGCATACGCAAAAACCTCCGGCACAGGAACTTTGGTTTCCTTCCTCAAGAAAGAATAAGTTGCCACTTCGCTCCTAATCAAATAAGGCTGTACCGCCGCTGGTAGAGTGGAAGTATTGCGACGCTTCAGTCTTGCCATCCAGCTAAGGCCGTCATCAAATAGGAGTTCAAGATGGAGGTTGATAGCCCCCATCGCAGGACGGAGAGACGCTTCGTCAAAACGAAAATGTTTCACGAAGCAGGAGACGCCACCACGGAGCTCAGAGGCAGCCATAGTGAGAGCGTTGACATCGATGGCCTGGAAAAGAGCTCTCAGCTCCTTCACCAAAGCTTCTTGACCGGCAACTTCGTACTCCCTTGACTGAAAGCCATCAGTTAGGGCAGCCCAAGAGGGGGAAGCGAAAAGGTGACAGATCGAAGTTTGGCAGCACTAGAAAGACATACATTCACTCTTGGACACCGATGAAATTCCGACTGCAAATGCAACAAACAGAGGTGCCTTCCACAGAGCATACAGTCTCCATGTCTACGAACTGCGGAGTTCAGACAGGCTGTATAATCGCACCCCCAGAGCGGCATACTGTAGGTGGTGATTTGAAGCTTGTTGCTGAAAGAGTCCTCAGATGCCTTGAGGGTTCCTGAAGGGTCTAAGGGGGAGGTTTGTGGGGAGGAGCTGAGTCAATGGGGGCTGGGGGAGGGGAATGGTGTTTGCTCTTGCAGGCTTGCCGCGGTCAGTTTCGCATACGTACTGTGCTCAAGTACTTGGGGGGTGAACGCGAGTGAGGCGATTTCAGTTTTTACTGGCCAAAATCCGGTGAGCGCAACCAGACAAAGGGCCAAAAAAAGGGAGGCGAGCCCTCTCTCCCCCTACTGCAGCGGCTCCCCCATATACTGCTCTCCAAGTGGCCGAAGTGGCCTACGACCCAATCACTCCCCCTCCGCCACACTTGTCCAGAGCCAACATGCAGCGGATCACTTTTTCTTGGAGAGATAGGTTTTATGATAGCAAGAAGTAGCGTATCAGAGTCCAGGGGCCACCGAGAGCACCTTACGCATCCATGCTGGAAAACCAGGGAGCAAACTTTGATCGGTGCTTACTCGAACATTGCCCTAGCTATAAAATCCAATCATAGAAGTACAAGTACAGGTACCGTTTTCCTGGTGACGCAGAATACCCGTGGGGGGACCCTCAAGTGTCCACATTACCAATACCGCACTCAAGTCGCGGGATCCGAGTCGCGCTTTTCCTTGAAATGACTGGTCAGGTCGGAAGGGCACCAGGACGAACCGGTCAGTAGCCTGCAGCTAAGCCACACTGGTGAAGGGGGCTCATGCAAGCTTACTCGAGCGCTCTTACTGGAGTACGGCAAGATAGTTCTAATGAAGTTGGCAGGCAAGCTGGGAGAGAATCATAGGATATCACTCTGTTTGTTGCCAAACCCCTTCGGGGGACAAAGGGCACACACCGCTCAAGCAACGACAAACGTAGCTTTAGAGCTATTCTGACGTCTCCTAGCTTATGATATGAATATCATATTAAACCATCTCTTATTGGCCAGATCACGATTGGGAGTGTCTCATCTTGATAATGCCAGACTCCTCATTGGATTGGTAAAAGGCTTGGAACCACCTTCCACAACATAATCCCAATAATCATTCGTATTCGCGATGCAGTCCAGCGCATCGGCGCAGCATGATACCAGATCCAACATTCCATGCCACACCCCCAGACCCCTCGAGACCGGTAGTCCACCCGAGTATCGTAGTATGATATGATAGGATGTTCATGCTGTACTGTACCCCGTAACCCCACAAGCACCAATTCTCGTAGGATAAAAATGGCACCAAGTGATGGCGGTATGGACGCACTTTCCAATCTCTACAGTACGGCAGGAGTGATCCGCGCTAAGGAATATCATACCGATAAGCACAGAATGATACCCGCATCAGCACTTGACCGAGAGAGGCTCGATGATGCAGCATCACCTACCGTATCATACCGGTATTGTAAGGGCTCGGTGCGAGGGGGATAAATGTGTGGTGACCAGTGACTGTCCCTTCTTAAGAGAAAGCTTACAGCGCGCAAACTTACCGTCTCCGTCCCTTTCTCCCCGGTGCAGAATACGATACCGGTACCATCAATATCTTTTCTTTTTTGTGCCCAATCTCCTGCTAGAAATCTTTGGACATACCGGCTCTCGAGGACAGTGCAGTGTGGTCCAAGCAAGAATCGATTCCCCGTGGTGCCGAACAAGGCAATACGAGTGCAGTGCGGTGGATTGTCCTGGGGGATACTTTTGTTAGAAAACTGTAAGCCATCTAGACAAACTAAACCCACGTTTTGATACTGGTATCGTGCTGGGGGGTGGTGGATAGATAAGTGAATCGGCGGTGCATCTTTTGCACCATCTCCAACCTTTAATATATCCCCGATTGAGTTTTGCTTGACCCCCCGAACCGCCTTTGACACCATCTGCGGGAAGGCATACCGTGAAGATTAAAACCCTGACGGTAGGAAAAAGCACCCCTCTTTGTCCAGAAAATGGCAAAGTTGTCAAGCGATTCCACGCGTGGCGGAAGCTTCAACCTTCTTTGAACCTACCGGCAGACCACCCTATCGTAATGAAAGAGCCGCCAGGTGCCGGACGCCAGTCACGGTACTGGAACCCAACGTCGCGATCAAACAAGAGATCTTGATTCTCCATCTCTCTGCTGCGACAGCACCGGTATAGTTCCCACCGCTATATACTGTGCCCGCTCCAACGCTCAGCATCCATGGTATCATACGCAAATACCGGTAGACTACCGGTAGACCGCCTCGTTCCCCGCAAGATCTGAGGGCGCGCTTCCAATCTTCCAGGTGGCGAATGAGGCTCCCGCATAACAACGTCCCTCGACCTAAGTCATCTTCACGCCTAACCGCGCCCCGGGTAGACCGACATCCAAAACGTTCCTGATCAAGTCAATAAATACCCTAGTCTATATGACGATCTGCCTGTAGATTGTTCAGATATAGAAAAGGGGAGAAAAAGAAAAGAAAAAAGACGAAGAACAAGGGTAAAAAAGCCCTTCCAGAAGACAACCCACACGCGATCCGAAAATGTCTAGTGATTACGGGAGCGATATAAACCTTGACGATGAACGGGACCTTCTAAACATCCTCGATGGCAACATCAACGATAATACCACTTACGACTCAACACCATCAACCGATTTTCCCCAACAGGGCCGTGAGGAAAAGCGGGTGGCAATTGGCAACGATGACTTTCCGGAAACTATTAACCATGTCAATCCCACCAACCCAAGGAGGGTGGTCTTTGCTCCGGTGTTCCGTGACGACTCTGTCGATGGGAATAGCGAAGGACTCATTCGGTACCCCGAACTCGCTGTCGGGAAGGATGACGAATTCATCATTCAGTACCCCAACCTTCCTGCGTCCGCAGATGGTGAGAAAGAAATGATCCCCCTTCCATTCGCAAGAGAAAAAAGAAAAAAATTCAGAAAAGCAAACTCTGACTGACGACAAAGGGAGTGGTAGCAGTAGATGACGGTGAACAAGCAAACATGGCCAGTACTCCACCAATTCCGGGGCGAATTGCTGAAGCCCTGCCGGGAATGCAACCTGACGGCGCACCAATACCTCTCGAAAATGATAACCGTCCCCCGTTCGATCGATTCCGAGCAGGAAAGAAGACTCTGTCAGTTACGGATTTGGTGTCTGGTGTGTGGTGTGAGCAGCAGTTCAAGTATTCACTCGAGCGGGGGTTCAAACGGCCAACACCAGCTATGAAGAAGGGCACAAAGTTACATAAAGTGCTTGAAGAGCAGGTTCACACAACCGTTCAGGTGGAGATTTCTACGAAGGAGGATCAGTGGGGGTTGAAGTTGTTCAATATGTGTCAAGGGCTGCTGTGTTTACGCCATGGTGGGCTGACGAGAGAGCTGAGCGTATTCGGGTTTTTCAATGGCTACTTTATACAAGGCAGCATCGACGAGATATCGTATACGAACCCCGGAACACATGTGGCAGCAAAAGCACCCCCAACGGTAGCATCAGGTGAAACCTCGGATTCAGATTCAGACGGTGGAGTCCTACTGCCAATCGATCTCACCAGCCCCTCTCCCCCCCCTTCAACCCCCGAGCACGAATTGACGGTATACGTATCAGACACTAAAACCCGTTCCAGTCAAACCGTTCCCAGAGGTTCCCAATTACGTGCAACAATCCTCCAATTAATGCTCTACCACCACCTCCTCTCCGGCCTTCACGCTGGAGACGTAGACTTCACCAAAATCCTGGAGAACTTTGACCTCGATGGCTCCAAGAACTTCTCGGACAACCTCCTAGCGCAAATTGCCTCCTTGGATTCCGAAATCAGTCTCGAGGAGCTATTAGAGAAGAACTCCCTCTGGGGCCTCTGGGGCATCCTTCAGCGCAAACTAAGAGAGACCATCAACACGATCGGTAATACTCTGGCGGTAAGTTACAGAAGCCAGAAATATGGAGATATCATGGAAACCAAAACCTTTGAGTACGACGAGGCGCTCCTAACCAAGCACTTAAACCACACCCTCGACTGGTGGCAGGGCAAGAGACCAACCGTAGGAGTAGAAATTGAGGAGGCATGGAAGTGTAAGCTATCATACCAATTCTCTTTCCGTTCGGGGAAACCTCAACCTAACGAAAAACAAAAACAACCCCAGGTGGAAAATGCGAATTCGAACCAACCTGCACCTGGCGTCTGGCAAAGATCGAAGAACTAAAGCAAGCGATGGAAGCGAAGAAGAAGACCAAGCGCAAACGCTCAGAAAGTCCAAGGAAGCAGAAAAAACCCTAACCCTATGAAGGCGGAGGGAATGTATGCTATTATCTACCGTAACATGTAAATTTTGACCCTATACAGCGCTTAGCATCACTTGTCTTGTCTGCCCTGTCCTGTTCTGTTCGGTGTTGGGTTTGGCGCACTCTACTTGCACTGAAACACATGATACCTACATATAGCATAGGGAATTATATTTCTACGGCAGGAGGAAGGGGGGGGGATACCGCAGCTTACAATGTCAGTGGAACTTTCTCCCATATACTGTTCCACTCACGACATGCCCGCACCGCCCACACCACACCGCATCAATACCACCGAGGGGTGGATAGATTGATAGGAGTAATGCTTACCGGTCACCGGTGCCTGAGCCCACGCCATTCCTCGTCGTGGAGTGCGGTGCTGACACGAACACCCCCGGAAAAGGCATAGTATCATACCACTCGACACCCATCATATCATATCATACCTAGTCCAGGCAAAACCCTATACCCCATATCAACTATGATAGCACATGGCCCCAAAAAAACCCCTCTCGTCCCATTTTCCTATAATATTATTATCATTAAATTTTTAGCATCGTGAATATCCGTCGTTCTCTTGATTCAAACATTTTCATTTATCCCTTTCCCCCAGAAAGGTTCATGCCACATCACTCATTCTCCCCCGCGTATTCTGATCATGAGTGCTCACTCGAGTTTATATTCCTGAGTGGGACCGATATCGTACGTATGCTGTACTGTACTCGTACAAATAGGGTGCCTTGCTAGTCACTGGCCCGCGTATTTTTATTTTTTTTTCGCACGATTTAGATCCCGGTGCTTACGAGTAGACTACAATACAGTACTCGAGCAGGATGGGGATGGGCCGGAGGAAAAAAGTGGTTCCAGTATGATATGCATAAC
>PYWC01000059.1:482562-501223 GCA_003182015.1 Tuber magnatum
CTGGCTCGTACAGTACTGTACTCGAGTACTAGTACAGGTGGAAGTGCGAACGCTCGAGTACCGGTACTGGTACGAGTGCTTGTGATCCATTTTGGGGGGATTTCTTTGTACTTTCTTTTTTCCCTCTTTTTGGCGGTGTTTCATTTCTTGCTCTTTTCCACTCTTCCCTTTTCTTTTGGCTCCTTACCTCCTCAGCGAATTAGCCGAAGAAGTTTCCTGCCTCTGAGGCGGATTCTTTCCATCATCCCTGGGAATGATGGGACCGAATTGGCCAATTGAATTTCGAGTATCATACCCCTGACAAGACACAGTGCTCGAGTATTGCTGTTTTTGTATCCCGCCAACGGTGTTGGGGGATGAGAAGAGAGAGGGCATGTCGAGGGAAGGTTCGCCTGGGCACACTCTGAACCCGGTGCCATTGGACCAAAGCCCTAGACCGGGAGGGGGGGATGTTGTGTGTGAGTTGCTCGCGGTTGTTGCAGTGGGCGAGTGCTACAATGTTCTGTACCCGTCTAGGGTCGAAGGAAACCTCGCACAGTACCGCTTCCCCCGCCAAGTGCAAAGTCTCCCTTTCCCTTCCTTCCTTCCTTCCTTCCTTCCTTCCTTCCTTCCTTCCTTCCTTCCTGCCATCCTCGCTCTCTGTTCCGCCTACTGCCCATCCCCTCCTCCTCCTCCTATGATACCTCGCCAATTCTCGTAACGTTTAGCTGTCCTTCCTTTATCAGCAAACTTGGAGTTTGGTCTCTCTTTTTTTGTTACTGCGACGAAGAAAGAAAAAAAGAGAGCCAATTGTTTCTACCAACATACACAGATATCACGCGTGTTTAGGTCACTTCGTCTCTTTTTTCTCTTTTTTCCTTTTATTTTTCCCCGGCAGGTGGAATAACATCGCAAGCGATCGATTGATAATCTCCAAAACAAACATTTACACGAAAAATCGAGGATCACCTGTTGTGGGCCCATTGTTTGGTTTCGGTGCCGGGTTTGCTATCTGTTAGTCGGGATGGAACCGCATAATCATCACCGTCGTTCCCGCGTCATGCCCAGGGACCCCCATCCGCATCATAACAAGAGGATTGACGTCGTTACCGATGTTGTCTATGTCACTGCGTCCGTTAGTGGAGGAGGAAAGGTTGTTGGGTTCACCACTTTGGGTGAAGCTGTTCCAAAGACACCTAGTCCGACAGCGGTTGAGACAAAGGTTCCTGATAGTAGCAAGGCCGCGTCGTCTGAGAAACCGCGAGCGACTACGAGCGGGACGCCTAAAACTACCGAGGATCTAAAGACTACTCAATCGGTGGTGAGCTCGACCAGTGGTATGGATCCATGGATTTCTTTCTCCCGTGTTTGTTGGAAGGGAAGATTACTGATATTATGTAGAAACGACCAAGGAGGAGGCTAGCTCGACTTCCACTTTTATAACGAGTACCTCTTCCAAAGCCTCCACTTCGCAGTCTATCTTGGCGTCCACTTCGACATCGGCTTCGACCTCGACATTGGCTTCGGCTTCGGCTTCTTTGTCCGCAACTGAGGCTTCTGTCGCTCCGAGTGCGTCCGGCGCCATGGAGCCTACGTCAGGGGAAGGATTGTCAACTGGCGCGACCGTTGGGTTGGCAGTTGCTGGTGTGGGAGTTTTTTTGGCCCTTTGTTCCATTCTCGTATTCATCTACCGTAAGAAATCGCAAAAGAGGACACAGGAGGCGTATGGAAAACCCGAAGATGAGAAGGCTAGCGGCGGCGCTGCTGCGGGTGCTGTTTATGTGAATAGCGACAACAACATTTCGCGTGCCAATACCATCACTTCCGAGAAGGCGCCCAGAGTCCCGTCTCTTAGGCCCGTCACTCAGTTCTTGCCCAATCTAACTGTTACTCCACCTGCTGCTGCTAACCATGTCTCCCGACAGCAGCCGCAAGCGCGAGTCCAGCCGCAGCAACAGCATCAGTCTCCCATGGCTGCCGCATCTCCTGTAGGTCTTACAAGGTCTGAATCGCGTAAAGCTCCTCCTCCTGCCTTGGTCCTCATTAAGAGCGATGA
This sequence comes from Tuber magnatum, assembly GCA_003182015.1. NCBI lineage: Eukaryota > Fungi > Ascomycota > Pezizomycetes > Pezizales > Tuberaceae > Tuber > Tuber magnatum. The sequence goes on from PYWC01000059.1 coordinate 484,598, forward strand.
GGAAGTTTCGTCTGCACCCGTTTCTAGTGCTACCACTGCCAACAGCGTTGCACCTCTTCTTGCTAAAGCTCGGACTTCCCCCACACCTTCCTCTCCCTCTTCGTCGGTTGAGTACACTGATGGTGACTCCGCGGTTGGAACTCCTACCACTAGCGGGCCGGTTGGTGCTGCTAATCCTTCACCCGTGTATCGTGTTCAAATGGACTTTAAGCCTTCTATGGAAGATGAACTTGGGCTCCGTATTGGTCAGCTCGTTCGTATGCTGTACGAGTACGATGATGGATGGGTACGTTTGATATTCCTTGATTTCGTATGGTTTTTATATGGATAACTGACTCTTTGCAGGCTCTCTGTATCCGCTTCGATCGTTCGCAACAAGGTGTCTGTCCTCGCACTTGCCTATCTCAGAGACCCGTGAAGCCGCGTCTCCCAGGACCCCGATCGGGCCATTCTAACGGCCGCCCTCAGAGCCCGATGGGAAATCGGGGTCCTCCTCGCCCCTATTCCCCTGCCAGTGGCCCTCGTGCTCAATCTCCGGGTCCTAATAGAAATCAACCTCCGGCCAAAATGCGTCCTCAATCGCCCGCCCAGGCTCCTCTGCAATCACCAGCGGGTTATATCAAGCAAGTTTACCGTCCGGCTACCCCGACCCAGCAGGCTCAGCTTAGGATTATTCCAGCGGGCCCGGCTCAGCGTCCTCAATCTCCTATCGCTCAGTCTCCGATCACCCAGTCTCCTGTTGCCCGGTCTCCGTTGAGTCAAAACTCACCTGTTGCTCTCAGAGCTGGGCCTCCTCAGATCACTGTCACTGCCACGACTCCCGCTGCTTCTGAGGCTGAACCAAAAACGCCAGAATCCCAAGTAAAAAAAGCAGACCAGTGATCACGAGCCAGAGCATGCACAGCCAGTCTTCCACGCCATGTGAATTGACTGGCCCGACCAGCATCCTTGGGTAGGTGACGAGAAACTCGCTCCTAAAAAGTTCGAAAAGAAAAACTTGGTATATCAGCCACATGACTACTTCTTGGAAATGATCTGCTAGGGGAGAACCAGTTGTGAGGAGGAAGGTTTACATGTCTTGATGTGTGCAATTTTTGTCGTCCCCCCTCGTTATCTATGATTTGGGGAGAAAACCCTGAGCACAATTGGTGTTCGGTCGGTGGCGCTCTCACTTTTGTGCGTTTTTTTCTTTTCTTTATTTTCTCTTCTGTCTTCTTCGCGTCTTGACGTGCGCAGACTACTTGTAGTCCGCTCTTTATGTGCAGCTAGTTAGCAGTATCAGTAATTCGTGCCTGGGGCGGAAGTGGAGGGGGTAGGAATTAAATCGATACCCTGGAGTGGGAATGTACCATATATTATCTTCTATTTCTACTTTCACTCCATTTTTGCTTCCTTACTACTACTACTACTACTACTACAAATGCCTTTCAATATACCAGACACCCAAGACGCTCATATAATACCCCCTTCAATTCTTCGATTCATGTACTTTTTTATTTTTTTTTTCATTTTTTCCTTTCATTTTTTCATTTTTAACTTTACTCACTTCCACCATGGATGGATGGAATGTGCGGATGGAATGTACGCGCCGAATGGCGGAAACGTGGATGGTATGCGGAATGGGATTTTAAACTTTATTAATGGATTGGGTATCGATTCAATTGATTGGGTTTTTTTTCCTTTTTTTTTTTTGTGGTTTCTTTCCTTTCCTTTCCCCTATTGCTCTCGGGTTCTACCTATAGCTATGGTTGGTGGGTAGGGTGGGAAAAGTCGGTTGGTTTTGGCTCTGGAGGAACGTAAGGGATTGATTGATTGATTGACTGACTGATTGATGGGGGATAAAGTAAGGTGGGAGCGGTGTGGATTGTAACTATCACAGGTGCGATGTATAGGGTGTGAATAGTCTAGCGGTGTTTAACATGACATCTCTTCCACCATCTACAAGTACCAGTACAGTACTATGTGTGTTAATAATAATCTTAATAATTGTAACAGAAATGCCTATCCACAATGCCTCACTCGCGATGGCAGCTAGTCTCTGTACTTGTACTCGGGGTGAGGGTATTTCGGGCGCGGTTACACGAATCCTGTTTCCCAGCGAGTTACTCGAGAAATCGCTTCTTTTCCTCTCGGAAGTGCGCCCGACTTTTTTCTGCCACCAAAAATTTCTCACTTGCTATCACTCGAATTTCCGAATCCGGTTTAGTCTTCATACGAATTTCACACCTCCTGATGGGGGTGCGCCCGACTTTTGTCAACCCCCTAGTACAGTCGTGTCCGTGTAATAATTACACCCCGGCATGACAATAGTGCAATTACACTCCACCTCCTCCCCATCACCTGCTATGGCACCACTATATACCCAAAGAGAAAAAGAAGATGAATCAGCAAATATATACCCTGCATAAGCATACTAATATGGGTTATGGTAAAATAGTCTAGGCTATTGGGGTCTGCAAGGCAATTGTTGTATGTTGTAAAGATTGTTACTAGAGCCAAACCAAGAGAAGGAAATACCCACTATGCTTCTAAGAAAGGTCAATCCACCAAGATTACCAATGCCAAAAGAAGAGTGGTAGAAGCTATTATCAATGCCAAGCCTCATTTGGTGTTATGCGATATTACCTAAAAAGCGAATATTGGCCTTAGCAGAACTACTATAGATAAGATTATATTTGAAGTTGACTTTGGGCTTCTGATTCTCAGAAAAAAAGCCTTTTTGGAGAAAAGGACAAAAGGAGGAAGAACTAAAAGGGGACATAGAATTGGGTTGTCTTTGTTGAAGCTACTACTATAGATATTATATAAAAAACTGCCTTAGCCATCCAACTTATCAGATCTTAATCCTATTGAGAACACCTAGGCTCTACTCAAAAGAGCCCTTACCAAGCGATTCTCCAGACTGGAGAGAAGGCCTCATAGTGCTGCTGAATTATTTTAGACAGCAAAGAAGAAGTAAGATTTAATTTCTCAAGAGACCTTGGATGCAGATAGAGGTCACACAAAATGGTAGCAGGATTTCTTTAAATTTTATGATATTTACTTTCATTTATTTCTTAAGTCAATTTATATCTTTCTGTCTTTATTGTTGAATTGGTTAATTGTGGTTGTTATAGTTATCATGGAAGAGTGTAATTATTAAATAGACACAACTATACTACTATAGTACTAGTACTTAAAGTTTTAATTATGCCATTACTACTAAGCTTGATATATATTGTGGTATGCTTTGTTTTGTGTATTATATATATAAACATAATCCTATTACTACCTGATACTTTAAGATACTGCTGTATACCATTAGAAAGAAAACAAAACACCTACTACAGTACTCTTGATAGCCAGTTATCTATTTATCCATTCATCTCAAAGAAGAAAGAAAGAGAGAAGATTCAGGTACTATTAGCAGAGGTCTGATTAGTTTTAGTATTACAATAAATTTACATACTATGATACCTGTACAAGTTAGTCAACATTACTTTTGAATATCTGATAGACCATCATACTACTAGTATAAAGTTGCAAAAGCCAACTAAAATTTCTCTCTATAGTAGTAGCAAATAAAGGACACTACTGAGCTAGATAGCTCTATAGTCTAATACTCTACAAAACCACTCTCATTAATGAAAACTGAGAAGCTTCAACAGAATTCAAGTTGTTTGAGTAGTTGTTAACCTCCTAATATTATAGTCTAATTGTGAGCTTAGGAGTTAATTAAATATAGTACTCTGTAATACAGAGAGATAGAGCCAACCAGGAAAAGCACACCAATATTATAGCACCCACAACCCCAATAGAAGGAAAAAAAAAGAGGAGACAAGATATAGAACAAATAATAGAATAACTAAATAGGGCTGAGAGGATGGATGGGCCGGAGTGTGAGTGGAGGGCCTAAAGCATAGAGGGAGTAATACCTATATGTAGTTTATTTCCTTATACATACAACTACTGGGCTCAGGTTTCTTTTGTATTAAATAATTGTCGAAATGGCCTTAGGCGGGCGCAAGTGGAGGAATTTTCTTTTACAAAGGGGCCAACCCCTGGGCTAGGGGGAGTATGATATCCCATGCCGTAAATCGATAGGTACCGTATTTAGTTGGTTAGTATCTTGTTTGAGAGCGGAAATATAAGGCTTGATCCATCCATCCCATCGGTAGGGTACGGCCGTATCACCAACATAATACGTAATATTATTATAACGGTAACCAAAGAAAAACACCCAAATACCGAGCAATACCCCCACAACTTCCAGCTACTCACAAAAAACTGCCCCGGAAAAAAGAGCCCAAGAAATAAGGTGTCATACTGTACTGTACGTACAGTAAGTTACTATTGTAGCGAACGAGTATTGGAAGTAAAGTAGTAAACTACAAGTAGAGCAGAATATGCTTACCGGGGGGGGGAGGGGGGGGGAGCCATTCACCTCTCTCAAATCCACAGGCCTAGGAGCGCACAATCACAAAAAAACTACGTGAACGGTCGGTGATGGTGGCTGGCGTGTGTGTGTGTTGGGGGGGGTAACTTTGGTGTATGGTGGAAACCTCTTTCATGGACGGGGGTGTGACCACTTGCATTTGCGGGGCATCGTGGATGGATGGCTCATCTACTTGGGCACTATGGGTAGTGTTCGTGAAAGGGCTTGCGGGCTCCCCCTGTTGGGTGCTTCGGATACTTTGGGTATGTATTGGAGAAGGAGGGTGGGGTGTGGCTAAGCGTGCTCGAAGAGGACCCCGATCTGATGCTCTGGAAGCCCGTGTCATGTCGTGAGACTAACCTAATAATTTGCGAGCCCCACCGTCTCGCAGTGGGTCTGTGATTCACCTGTTACGCCCCGGAAGTCTTGTGGCACGATGTTTGAGACTATATACAAACAGGTACCATCGAAGTGGGAAGGGGGGGGAACATGAACTATCGACAGACCTGATTATTCCTTAATGGACCTGCGCGAAGCTCTTTTACGGAATCCACAAGACATATCACGGATACTTGTCGGATTCGGCCCCTCATTCAAACAAAGCGGCTGCTAACGCCTATTTTTGGCGGGTCAGCATATATTGTAGCACCAGATATGGAGGGGCCATGCCTCAGTGGCAGAAAGTCTATCCCCACTCTCAAAAATTACCAATCCAGACAAAAGCTCCGTGACAGCCCTTGGCGCTTTCGGCAAGATGTCCTCCCATTTCTGGGCTGGAAAGTTGTTGAAGCATATCTTGCCAAAGTCGGAGAAGTTCGATGCTTCCTATGACATGAGTTAAGGTCAGTAGGTGTTTCTCAAAGGGGTGGGGATACTGACAGGCCAGGTTTCCAACGTGGGGGTTCCGAGTTTCCTGAAGATGGACCCGATAAGCTGTAACTCGCTTCCCAAGTCACCAGCGTCGAATAGCGACTCGTGTCCATCTGTATAGCACTCTGCCACGACGCATCCGAAAGCCCACATATCCAGTGATGTGCTATAAGCCGTGTCACCGAAAAGAATCTCGGGAGGTCGATAGCAGGTAGTCCCCACATCCGTAATCTTCCGATCAGCGGGCTCAGATTCGGGATCATCGGGCGACCAGGCGATCCCGAAATCCGCAAGGACGGCGGGGCCATCCGCGTCCATGAGGAGGATATTGGAAGGTTTGACGTCGCGATGGATTATCCCCAATGAGTGAATATGCTCGAGAGCGCAAAGGACGTCTTGAAGAATACCGGTCATCTGTTCACCGGCAAATTTGGCATTCGACTTGAGTAGTGTGTCGAGACTGTGGTTATAGAATGGAAACACCATGACGAATTGAGACGTCGGCAGCGTGGACTTCTCAAGGAGTTTGACGACGCATCTGTGCTCGGATTTTTGAAGAATTCTAGCCTCGCGGTGGGAGTTGTGTGGCGGGGCCATTCTGGAAGGGGTAGTGACTTTCAGGGCGACGAATTGGGCGGGTGACATGAGAGTCATGGGCTTCAATAGAGCCTTATAGACGTCCGAGAATATCCCCGAGTTGTGGTGTCTGCAGCCGGCGAAGCGGCCAATCGTGATTCCCCTATCCGTGGCGTGCGGGATGTCCTGGGAAGCAGCATCATTGGAAGCATCATCGGATTCGGAAACCGCGGGGGGGTTCTGGGCCTCCAGTTGCTTCTCCGCATACCTCGCTTTGAGCGCTCGCAGCTTGGCCTCCCAAGTGCGGGTGTATTCCTCCTAAAGGTTTCACGAGTGAGAATCTGTGCAGTTGGCTGCGGCTACAGGATTGTGGATAATTGATAGTGAAGTATCAAACGGATACAAACGCGAAACGGGCCTTTCAGATGGGGATGGGAGTGGAATTACCTGTGAGAAAGACTTCTCGTAGGACTCGATTTCGATGGCTCGGGCTGAGGACAGAGCACTAGAGTGCTCGAGGTTCGGGTCGGACAACTCCAGCAATGAGGCTCTACGATGGCCATGTGAGCCAAAGAATTCTCCCTCCTAGGAAAAATGATTTGGGACGAAACCACGCATAATTGTAAAGTGATGTTGCTCTGGTTGGCTGGTTGGTTGGTGGGGTGAGGTGGGGGGAAAAGGAGAACAAACATATGCTCGACGATGGCAACCCTCTCCCTAAAAGAGAGAGCGGTTTTCCATGCTTGCGGCGGCGACGGCACCATGATGAGTAAGTGCAATAAATAGAATGCACGAAGGATCTATTATGGATTAATTTCTTGGCCCAAACTCCACGCACGGGAAGAGAAATCCTTCTCTTGCCCTCTAGCTGGCGGTGGCGGGGGAAGCGGCTGTGATGGGGGGTATGCTGATTTTATTGGCAGGAGCGAGCTTCAGCAAGAGCGAGGAGAATACAATGGAGAAAAGAAAAGGCAATGGTGAGGAAGGCGGTATAAGAAGGGATAACTTACTCGAGTATGTGCCAACCGGGTTGCCTGTAATAGGTTCCTATCGGGCGATGCCTATCATACTGAATTGATTCGCTCATGGGGGGAAGAGATGAGAATAAGGAATTGGTTGCCAGGACAACGCTTCAGAGGCCTGAGTTGCCAGCAGTCACGAAAGAGAGAAGGAGAAAATATGGTGTCGTGGGGGAAGTCCTCACACGTTTTCAAGATTCCTCGACCTATCCCTTTCGTGCGAAGCGAGAGAGTGGTTTATCATAATATCATGGTATCGAGATTGCTATCTCCTCTTTTTCTTCCTTCCCCTCTCCCCTCCCCCTTCAGCACCTCCGCTAAGAGAAAGGGGGAACTGTTTGGAGTGAGCAGGGTACGGTACGATACAACGTCCGAGCAGCGTTTGGTAGGCAGGCTCAAATTATCCCGCCGTAGATCTCGCTATGATACGTGGCAGTCATCTCGAGAGCAAAGAAATTGGGAGGAGCAGAGGAGGAGGGGGAGGGGGAGGGAGAAAATCTGGTAAGCCACTGTGCATCGTACCATACCTTTCACTCATCTCCCCCACCCGTCCAAAAGGCCTCAAGAAAGGCGCGGGGTTAGGGATATCAACCTCCCCATCTAGAGACTGGTCCCTTCAACGCTGCTATAATCTGTTTCTTCAAGGGATCGCTAAGCGTGGCCGCCAAGCTAACCCCGTCCAGTGGAAAAGGGCGATTGAAATTTGCAGTGGGAGATCAACCGGGGGATAACTGCTCCGTTGTCAACTAGGCAGGATGGCTTTCAGATGGATAGCTGACGTGAAGGCCGTCCCCTGTCATTTTTTTGGCAAAGATTATGGCGCGCGCAATACCGACAATATGACCGATCCAAGGTCCCTAGACGTGCTTTTGAGCATCAAATGTCACTCGTGCGACATGGTCTGGACGGGGCGGGTGTCAAAGGTTCGCGTGTGGATACTTGTAACATGCTACAACCTCGTCCGGGTTTGCGGGCTAAAGTTACAGTACGGTATCGATATGGCAATCAGAGCGCCCGCTGCCACGCCGCACGTTGATATGTCAATTGGTGGCATTGGCACGGCAGTGCGCTGCAAATAATGACGAAATATCATAATAATTCAGAACCAGACGTGGATTGCCGCCAACCAGGTGCTGAAACCCGCCTATTCCTCCGTAAAAAACCAAAAAAAAAAAAAAAAAAAAACTTAAAAGCCATCCAATTCCATCCACTTTTAGACTTTCCCAGGCTTTTTGAGTCCACCATTTCCTTAAAAGTGTCCACTTGAGCTTCCTTCGCCAGCTTTTCCGGCTGGTCAATCTGTTGGAAGCTTAGATGGGTTGATTGCTCTGGGCTCCTTGGCTACTGCTTGAGGAATCCGAGTATCTATACGGATATGTTAGCAATTCCCAAGTAGACAAGGCAATCAAGGGGCACTAATGAAACACTCACCGTTCCGCTCCCTCCGATAATTCCTGTAAGTATTGCAGTCGCACCTTGCTGTTATGCATCTCTTTGTACGGGGAACCTCGGTATTACGGACGGATCTTCTGTGCATTTACCCCCCTGCTCCCATACAAATGGATCTCGCTATAAGGGATTTCGTCCAAAACCTCTCCATAACGAACGAGAAAACCTGAACCTTTGGCATGCGTTATAGCGAGGTGCGACTGTGCTCCGATCTGCCACTTGACTGTTCCTAGGCTCCCTTCCATTTTCCTGATACACAGTTTGATATCTCTAATATCCCGGCTAATTGCCAATACTAAAAAAAACCCTCCCAACAATAAGTCGGTTTCCTGCATGTGTGGTCCGGGGAAAATTGTTCTTCCAGGGGGAAGACACGGGGCTCAATTGATCCTTCGGGTACGTTTTGGGGGCCTGTGCCAGTCTGCTCCCCCCCCCTGGTCCGATTCATGCACTTCGAGTGATATGCTTGTCATTGGATTCTCGCGTAAATCCCGGTGGAGAGAAGCATCGCTGTACGGATGGGCGGGATCATTTTGAAGGAAAAAGTGATTGTTTGGGAGGTGAGGAGTGTGGTGGTGGTTGGTGTTCGATCGCTGGTTATTGGGCCGGCAAGTACGGGCAGTGCTTCTAGTCGTCCAGTCGGACAGCCGTCGACGGCGCTAGTCCTTGGACTGGATGGGACGACGAGGACGAGGACGAAGACTGCTCGAGTAGTATTGAAATGGCAGAAAGAACTTGGCACTTTTTTAGCAGGCAGTTATACGACGTTGACGGGCATGATGCCAGCATACAAAGCAAGTCAATCATCATCTGACTGGTATTTAACAGCATCCAAGCTTGTTACTCCTTATCACGTCAGTAGCGGGCGGACCAGCAATTGATCATTTGCAGCAGCACATGGGGCAGGGCTCCGAAGACAGGAACTTGACCTCTACGGCTACGGAATTAGGGATCGACGGGCGAGAATTTTACGAATGAACCCTCCCATCGCCAGGGTAGCCTCGTCCATCGCCCACAATGCCTCGGTATTTATTGGTCATGATGGCGTGGGACGACCTACCGGTACTGTAATCCGAGAAAGCATGGATCATGCACCATAGCATTGAACAGTATTGATAGGTGTCGAGTTTAGTTTGAGCGAGGCTGGGTGCTGTATGGTGGCGGGCGGCGCGTGGGTGGCAGAGGAAGGTCGGATGGCGGCAACGATGCGGCGACGATTGACGTGATCCCCGCTGAAAAGTGCCGGTAAGTCAACTCTGGCCCGTTTGGCGGGCGCGCGGGATCCGATAGGGGTACACGGTGCGCGTATTTCTGAGGAGTTTCCTTGCATCGGGCTGGTATCATATCATACCTGGTGCTGGTATGATACAGTACCTACAGTGCGGAGCTCTTCAAAATCCTATTGAGAAGGCCAATTTACCCGACCAGTGACTGTACTGCGAGAAGAATACCATCCGTCAACGTAGAGCGAGAGTTTGTCGTCTCGCGCCAGATTCTTGTCCTCTTTGAGCTCCCCAAGGGACTGATGGTGAGGAGAGCCTGTGCAAGAAGGCGACTGTGTTGGCAGTTCAGGGCTGTACTGTACGAGCATCATACTGTACGAGCATCATACTGTACGAGTACCGTACTCGTACAGTAACTTACGCCACAACGCGGCTGCATGGCTACGCTTCCGGCTGCAATGCTGCTTTCCTTCGATTCAATTTCTCTCACTCCTCTCCCTTCGAGGAAAAAAAAAATAGGGTAAAATTATTTCTCGAGACTCTCACCAATTCCAGCAGTCAGGTGAGGCAACGGACCCTCTCAAGGGTGACGATACACTAACTGTCTGTTTGGTAGGGGCAGAAAAACCATAAAAGGAGAGAGAGAGAGAAAGAGAGGGTTAACTCTATTTCTTCTTACTATTTCTTCCTTCTCGTATCATACTTTCCTTGCCCTGCCTACTCCCTCCCCCCCCCTTCCTCCCATCTATTCTCCCGAACACCGGCAGAACCCACGACAACGACAGCCCTGAAGTCCCTTGCCTCTTTCCTCTGTCCACACGCACACAGAAGCAGCAGCAGCAGCGTACACTTGACCAGGCATCATCCAGTTAGCTCGTCATCTCCACCACCCAGTAACATCCGCAACACTCCATCGCCTCCTTCTGGGCCAGCCCATCCGTACCCCCCTGGGGAAAATCTTTCACGGCTGGCGTCCCTCTTGTGAGTCGCTGCCTCGGAAACTCAGTACTACACATCGTTGGTCTACTTGAACATGGAGCTGTCTCGTTCGGAATATCCGGGTATCGTGGTTGGTATCCCCCCCCCCCTGGTAACTGTCTTCTCACAGGGTACGACGAAATTTTACATAACGCAGCTCCCCATTGCCCACCGGCAGCGCCACCCCATTGTGTTTCACACCAACATTACTGACAAGAGATTGTTTCTCTCGGAATAGGGCTCTGTCCAACCTACCCCGGCCGTCAAGATCCTGAAGGATCGCCTGCATCGGGTCCAGATTTTAAACACGGAAATCGCGGATTGGCTTCAGGTACATTATTATTTCTCCACTTCACATTTAAAATCACTATACGGGCCTTCCCGGGTGTGGGGATTTCATGTTTACATTGTTCCGATAGGAGCGACGGCGAGTCGAGGAGCTGTACGCTCAAGGCTTGAATAAGCTAGCCAAAAGAACGCTATCGGGCGATGGGTCAGATTTGGGGTAAGACATCACCAATGGCATGCCAATTGACTTCAACTCCTCACATTTCCTCATTTTCAGGGTATTCCAGGGTCCATGGACGCGAATCGTACAATCCACGCACTCCGTCGCATCCTCCCACCAGGAGTTCGCCCAGAAAATCGAAGCCGAGGTCGAACGTCCGCTACGCGATTTTACGGTACGAAATCAGGAATGGGCTGGAATGAAAAATTTAGAGACCAACATGGCCATTGTAGCCAAAGCGGTCGATTCGGCGGAGGAGAAGGTTGAGAAGCTGAAGAAACGGGGTCCAAAAGCGAAGGCGCATCAAGTTGCCGAGGCAACTTCGGCAGCATCCAGCGCATTGGCCGAATGGGACAGTCAGGCGCCGTACGTGTTTGAGAAATTCCAGGCTGCGGACGAGAGTCGGGTCAATCAACTCCGGGATGTTTTGACGACTTGGCAAACGCTGGAGGTGGATCGATCACAACGGAGTATGCAGTCTGCGGCATCCACTCTGAACGTCATATTGGATATCAATACGGAGGATGAGATGAGGGGATTCGCGAATAAGGCTGCTATTGGGAAAGAAAGGGTTGAGAGGGAGAGAGGTCGAACGGCTAGTAGCGGCGCAACAACGGGTATGCCGTCCTCAACTCCATCTATTGTTACGGATGACTCTGTCAGTGTACAGTCCTCCGGCTCCGGTGGAGGTTCAGGGGGAGGTTCGTACAGGAGTCCTCTCGTCTCAATCAGGTTTTGGTATGATATAGCAAGGTGCTAACATTGTGAAGCTTCTGGGGGTGGCGGTCTGGGGCTTAAACGGCTTGGGACCGTGTTTAGAGGACGTAACCGGAATAGCTCGATACCTCATTTTCATAGATCGGCATCTCCCGATAAGCGATCTTCGGAGAAGCTAGGGAGTGGTAAACCCCACCCCCCTCTACCCTCATCCCCGGTGCCTACGAGCAATGGTTTTGGTCGGTCTGGGGGAGGGGAGAGCTCCTTGGCCGTGCCGTCAGGAGGATCGCCTTCTGGGCCATCGATGGAACGGAGCATACCACCTTCGCCAACGCAGAACGGAGATGCCCACCCTCCGGCTTTCCCTACTGCCCCGACTGTCGGCCCCTCGCAGACACTTCCTACACCATCTGTACTAGTAACATCAGAAGAGGTGGGTTTTGCATTGTTGGTAATATAATTATTCGCTAACAATTTGCAGCCGCAGAAGGACGCCGAGGGGTACACCATTCCCCCACCAGTGCATGATATTGGCGGAGCGGCACTGCCGGACGATGAAACTGCAGAGTAAGATTTATTCCGGGTTGAGTTCACGCCTCAGGCTAACAGAGAATTAGCGAGCCGTCCCAACCCCAGTTCAAGGTCGAGATTAAAAACGACGTTATTCAGGAGGAAGAAGAGGAAGCCGATGCCGCACTTTCTAAAGTAGCGACAACCCTACGAGCGGTATGTGTTTCCGACATAGTCGTTGGGTATCTCTTGCTGACATTTTTCGTTAGCAAAACACTGTTTCTAGGAGGAACAGGGGGCGGCGGGATGCTCGCGATGTTAGGAATACTATGTTTATCTCGAGCCCGACACCTGAGCCAGTAGAAGGCCTTCCCTCATCGCCGCCCCTTACCCCAATTAAGTTCACACCTAAAAGCTCGGCCGTGGCTTCCGAGGCCGGATCTGATACTCAGTCAATCAGATCCTCGCGATCCGTGACTAGCCTTGCTAGCTCGCCGATCAGGCATCCAGAATTGGTGGAAGCCGGTCTGTCCGCTTCGTTAATAGAATCCGTTAGCATGTCGTTCGAGGCCGGAGCACCAACAAGGACACTTATCACTGGAGAAATAGCCGTGGCTTACAATCCTATCGAACTAGTATCCCCAGACCAACCTCCCCCTGTGGAGCTCGTGCGCATGGACAACTTCTCCGTTCTAGAGAAAGTGGCGCCAAACCCAGCCTTCATCTCATCGGTCCCGGACCGTGCGGGGGAGTACACAATGTCACTATCAAACATCCACAAAACCTCCGTAGCCTTCAAGTACCAAGTGCACATCGATGAAGCCAACGTTGCAGTATTCGCGCCCATAATCGCAACACCCGTCTGGCGCCTAGAACCGCACCAGTCCTCCGTCATCATCCACTGGAAACCCAACCCGAGCTTCCGCCGCCTGAACGGCGCTATGGGGCCCTTCACCATGAAGAACGTTATATTCACCGCTGGGATTGAAGGCGCGCCGGCGACCACCTGCCAGAGCAAGCCCGCCGGAACATTCTCCCGCGAGAGAGGCCGCCTGGCATGGAAGCTCGGGGACGTCCTCGTGGACCCGGCGGGTGGCGACGAAGGCTCCAAAAAGCTAGTCGCGAGATTCCTGACGGAGGGTCAGGCAAGGGCTACACCCGTGGACATGCGGTGGGAGATTAGCGGCGAAGACGCAAACACCGCTGGTAGCGGGCTGACCCTGTCATCCTTTGGGGAGCCCGAGAAGCCGGAGACGGCGGCGACGGAGGCCGGAGAGGTGGACCCGTTCGCGGACGAGGGCGGGGAGGTCAAGAGTGTCGCGGGCGCGGATGAGGAGGGGACATGGAAGGCGGTGAATACCGCGAGGAAGGTAATGGGGGGGAAATATGTTGCCGTTTGAAGTAGTTTCTTAATCTTTTATTATCATTGTTGCGGTCATCATTATTATCATCATCATCTTCATTATCATAGTTTTCTTCCTTTTCTCCTTTTTTTTCTCCCTTCTCATCCTTGGGCAAAAGGGTGTCACTAGTTTCCTCCCTTCCCCCCCCCCCTTTACATATCTCTCTCCCAAAGTACTATTACCATTTTAACTCCTTACTCTTATTCATCCAACCTTTCCATCGAACACTTGGTATTTCGTGAGCTCATTGCTTTAGTCTACTCGAAAACTAGGTGTTGGACCCTTTCTCCTTTTTATCCCCTCCCTCCTCCTTACACTCTCTGAAAGTTTCCTTTTAACCAACTGTTTGTTCTGCGAAAACCATCGTCCCACTTGCCTTGCCTTGCCTTTTCTTTTATTTTTTATTTTATTTTTTATACTTCATTGGTATTACTACCCATCATACTTATTTATTCACTTATCGTTACCGCTCTATTCTTGTTTCACACACGGCGCCACTGGGGTGACGTTTTCTTTTTCTTTTTCTTTTTCTTTTTTGCTGTCATGTATGGTATGGAGTGGCATGTATGGTAGATAAGGGATGGAACTGAATAAAGGAAGGAAGGAAGGAAGGAGGGAAGGATAGTAGGACGCTTAGAGAGTATTTTACTGGGCGAGTGATTTGTATTGATCTTGGGACGTTACTTTGTGAGATTTGTGTCGTCTCGTACCTGGAGAGGGGCATTGATTCGGGTAGGGGAATAAGAAGGATAATGAATATGGGGAAAGGGAAAAGAAAAATTATGTGCCAGAATGGTACCTCCCCCCGCCGCTGAGAAGAAAGGTTAATGCGGGGGGGACAAAAGTCAAAGTATGAGATGGAAGGAAAAAAAAATCAAGGCAAAACAGAGACTTAATCTTCCTTCTCAACCTTCGCCCCATCACCCTCGCCCTTAGATTGCTCTTCAACACCCGAAGGCTCGTTGTAATACTCTGGATACGTCCTCTTATACCCTAGTAATCGTTCCCCAATCATGACACCGCCTACAAACATCACGATCCAGGAGATTCCTTTCTGAATTGTTTTGGGAACGCCTTTAATCCTATCCCCCCCCTTTCAATTAGTCCCTTCTTCAAAACCAATGTGAAAAAACAAGACAAAAATACTCACGGAAACGCCAAGAAAATCTCCGCATCCCACAGGAACAACATCATCTGCCAAGGACTGGGCTCTCCCACATTCCTATCCCTCCTACAGTCCATCCCATAACTAAAGCTATTCCTCAAAAACTTCTCAAACATACCGACATTCCCCCCCAACCTCGGCAACTCGATCAGAATCTGCAGGTCCTCGCTCTCGCTCGCATTGCGGAAGGTATGGTACTGCCCCGGGTCCACGGTCACACTCTGGCCGGTCTTGACCACGGACTGCTGCTGGTCGACCGTGACGAGTAGGTTGCCCGACTCCACGGTGAAGGTCTCGTACTGGCGAAGGTGGTAGTGGTACGGCGGTGTGCCGAAGGTGCTTGACCCTGAGTATGGCGGTAGGAGTTGGCGGTTGGCGATGATGGAGGATTTCGGAGAGTTGGGGAAGGCGGAGATGTAGTGTCCACCGAGAGGAAGGGGGTCAAAGCCGGCGGTGTGCGTGCGTTTGGGTGGGTTTGCGAGGAAGGAGAGCATTTTTTCTTAACTCTTTTCCCTTATTTCTATTGCTTGGTTGACGGTTTGAAGGGCCAAGAGTGGGGGTTGGATGGAAGTAAAGGTAGAGGTTTGAGTTGGAGGAATTGAAGGTGGAAGAAAGAGAGGGAAATAGAGGGGGGGGAAGGTGATAGCAGCAATGATGATGATGATGATGATGATGATGATGATGACGGTGGTGGTGGTGAGAGAGGAACAAGGTTTCTTTAAGATAAAGAAACTTGTTACACCAACTAACCGACTATGCGAGAATCATTTTGGAAGCGAGAGACGGATGTTATAGGCAGCGATTATATCGGCGTTCGGAGGTCATGGAATACCGAGTGGCGAGCCTTCCCAATTGTATTCGTTAAAATCTACCCGTACCCTGCCGCTACTATTCGCCAATACAATTACTCTGACAAATGATAATTCTGGGCGAGTTATCTTTGGCATCCCCCAAATGCCAAGGAAGGGTTCACTCTCAACGGGAAGTCGATCACAACCACAAAGTCCAGGGACTGCCGGTACTGACTTGAGCAGAATCCGTGATCCCAATCGAGCCTTAACGTATCATACCTAACGGCACAGGGAAAAATCTAGTGAGCGCAAGACAACCGCTGGGGAATCAGCTCTTTCCAACTACTTGGGTATCGATCGATTCAGGTTGTCGTTCTTCAGAGCTATTTTGTTGAATATTAGGGCTACCGCTCGCTGAATTTTTCCTTGTGCCATATTTTTCGCTATGCCGTCAGGTACGTTATGTCAACGGCGTGATATGTCCCACCATATATATCTCTTCTTTCGGGTTGCCCGCCTGAGGGTAGCCATCCCAAAATTCCTCTTTGCGCGGTCGGACACTGGAGGTGGCAATCCCCATGCAAAGTTCGACTTCAACTCGGTCGTGCTGGTGGTATCATATCTGGGGCCTAGACTACGAATGATTAGCCCAATATCACCAACGCCCCGAGAAAACACACAAGTGCAGTACCGGTGCCAAAGAGTATCGCAACTTGACCAAGACCACCAGCCTGAATCGCCCATCACATCACATTCCGATTCCCCCGCATTCAACAAGTTGACCTTTCGCTTTTAAATACCATAGGACGGAAAGCAAGAAACAGCTCGTGATCTCCCCCCCTCCCCCTCTCGAGGAGCGTGTCCTCCAGGCTCGTGAGGGGTCGTGAAATGCAAGCTTAACTTCGTTATGGTATTACAAATCCTTGGTAACCACTAGGAAACAGGGTCCAAAACCCTGCAAAACTGCTCCGCGAAATCGTGCACATGGTGCGCGACACCGAAC
>PYWC01000059.1:501229-523280 GCA_003182015.1 Tuber magnatum
AAAAAGGGGGGGGGGGGGAAGAGAGCACCCCGATGGAGAACACCCTAGTATCAACTCTCAACGGCAACCACAATTTCCAAACATTAATCCTTATATCGAGAGAGAAGGGATACGTGAGTACCTCCATGGTTTAATTTCTCGAGAGATATCCTGTTCCGGTTGAATAGATGGAGGAAACAATTCATATGGGAGGTCAGCCAATACCGGTATCGAACTCTATGAAGTCGAAGTCAGTTCGGAATTTACTGGCATCGTCCTACGAGTACTCGAGTACCAGTATTAATATAAGGCGCTACTAAGTCCTATTTAGGCTTAACTTCAT
Organism: Tuber magnatum; assembly: GCA_003182015.1. NCBI lineage: Eukaryota > Fungi > Ascomycota > Pezizomycetes > Pezizales > Tuberaceae > Tuber > Tuber magnatum. The sequence goes on from PYWC01000059.1 coordinate 501,552, forward strand.
ACCTAATCTGGATTGGTGGATCGATGAATTTTTGAATTTCTTTTTCCCGGGAAAGGCCCCGTCTGGGTGTCGCGCACCATGCATACATGATACTCTACTCGAGTACTCGAGTAGCCCGGTGTGAGCGAGCGAACGAGCGAACAAGTGGCAAGGTGTACTCCATCGAATGGAGAGAACTCCGCCCTCTAAAGGTGTTTGGGCAAACCCAATCCAACCAGTTTATATTTTATGTAATTTTTCTTCTTCCCCCCCCCTCATGACTGCCGGTATCGTGTTGGGGAGGTGAGAGGACGTGGTGGATTGGTCACGGTCGGGTCTACGCTGATGGATCGTCGGTGGGAATTGGGGGCTTTGACTGGAGTGCTAATGTAGGGTGGCAAGTTCATGATTGTGACTCCGATTATGATGTATACCGATACTTGTGGTCCTCGTACGTATGTACCGACAACCCTTCATCATGTCTTCTACGGTACTAAACGGAAGCTTACCTGCGCATCCGTCCAGCCGCTCGCCTGTCTGCTGCTAGCAATGGGCTGATCCTCCTGTCTCCCACCATTTGTGTGTGGAGGCACTTCCTACGATATGTACCGTAATACCGGTAGTGTCGGAAGGTTTCCGCGTTTATCTGGCTTATCGTTCCACTCATTCGCTACAGTAGACGCCCAGCGGTCTAGAATCGACTTGGTCAAGTAACCCCCGCCCCCTACGGTAGCAGGCTCTTAAAGTCAGGATAAAGCTGAGCACGTGACCAATGCTGAGCAGGTCCAAACTTGTCGTTTCTGGAAAACCGGGTAGGACCTGCACGCTGGACGGGGGGGCACGGTATTCGCTTGTCAGTTTAGTTCGGCAGGCAGTCGAAGATATCAAAATTACTAGGTATGGCAGCCTAGCCATCCTGAGTGGTCGGTATCGCCGGTACCGTGCTCGTGTGCGGGCAGTGGAGTGCTAAGTAATGCTATTGGGGGTGGTGGGATTTCTCGCCAGCCAAAGGTCTGTTTCGAAGTCTTGGTATTTCTGGCACCATTATCTCTGAACCGTGGCAATCGTTTCCCTATTGTGTCCAGCGTTTGAAGATCCCGGAAGAGCCCAAGTTTGTCCAATGATTGTGACAATTATAGCCCATTTTCAAACCTGCTGTAGCGCACGGGAAACTATTTGCTCATGCCGGGCCAACAAAGTTTATGTTATGCTTAGCACCCCCAGTTGACATAACCATTACCCATCGCCTCCCAAGAAGTTTCAGACGAACATCCCGCACTGTGGGGGAGTTTTTTGAACGATGGTGTATGGGGTGTGTTGAACAATGCTGGTTTCCGGTTCCTTGCAGCCGTCTGATCAAGCAAATTGGAGAGGAGGGAAGGAGGGAAAGAGGCTCGTTTGAGCTTCTAGAACGCTGACGACAGATCAGCCGTGGCTTAACGGCAGGAAATTATGGGAGAAACGAACAGCCAGCGCATGCTTGGAAGGGATCATATGTTACGGCGGTTTCACATGGTGAGAATATAGTATTGATATCCGGGTTTGATAGGGGAGGAGGCGATCACTCAGTTGGAAGTGGAAAGGAAAAAGGAAGGGGGAGACGAGAGAGAATTGTCGCTGTCGTACCAGTACTCGAGTACCAGTACGGGTACAGTACCGTACCGTAATGTTTTTTGTTTTGTTTTTTTCGCCTTGGCGCGCGCAATATCTGAACGGATGATGAGACCCCAAGGGTTTGAAAGGGATAGATTGGTCCTCTTGCGTTCTTCGTACTAAGCTGCACATAGTACATCCAACCCATCGCTCCGAATAGCTGGTGCCACGGGGAAGAGGCGTTGAAGGTGCTTGTCAGGCACTGTTGCCATATAAATTTAATTCTCGTGTTCGGGAAGTTGGTGATTTGCTGGATGAAGGCTCAGGGTGGGGGACAAGCTTTAGGGTTGCGCAGGTGCCAGAGTGAGACATTGCGTCTTATGCCGTTCGCGGGTGGCGGGTCCGAGCATCCTTTTTTTTATCATTTTATTTTCCTCCCCGCAAGGTTTGGATCATCCCCCCTACCGGTAAATCGCCGGCCGGTTGCTCCGGTACGGTAACTGAAGGTCTGAAGAATCATACGGTATCCCACCGGTTCGGTGTTCTAAATCACCGGGTGCGATGTGATATGAGAAATAACAGAATGGAATGTGAGCAGTGCCGTCACATTTGAAGAGGTACCGTGCGTAAACAGAGGAATGAGTTACGATACGGGGCATAAATTGGCATTGTGTCGGAAGTAGGGGGATGGAGATGAGAATTTGGGAAGAGAGCAACATCACAGTACTGTACAGCACTGTGCCCGAGCAAAGACGGAAAGCGGAGGGAAGCTTGGAATCAGTGGAGGACTCGGGTCGGTGACGAATCGAGGACACCGTCTCAATTATCCTCCGCTCCCGCTGCCGCCGGCTGTGCTGCGCAGAAGATTTCTCCAAGACCTCGATCGATTCCTCTCTGAGCTCCGACCACGGTAGCATGATGCACCGTGTGATCTGTGAATGTGCCCAATTCCTGTATGCAGGGCAACTACCGTGATTTAGTGTACTCGAGTATGTGGGTACTTTATCGTACCTGCACTTGCGCTGCATCTGAAAGTTTTGGAGCATCTTGCGCCATATGCTGGGAGATAGGGGAAAGGAGAGCCCAGGGGAAACCGAAATGGCCCCCCCAAGCAAGAGACGGTGAACACTTTGGTGGGACGGCAATATCTGAGTGAGCTAGCTTCGATACTTTCGTTCTTATGGTTGGGTTGTGACTGGGCAGGCCTGGTGCTTGTATTATAAACATGAAAGGGGCGGTTCTGGTGTGGGATAAGAATGCGAATGGGCTGGGATCGGGTGATATTCACCACTTTCTTGTGCTGTACCGGTACTGTGCTCGAGTGCCGGTATGATAATAATAATAATATTAGGAAGGGAAGATTTATGATACAATTAAAAGTTCGAGAAGTGTGGAGTGTGGGGTTAGGGTTAGTCGACTGGGGGATGAAAGGAAAGTGCGCCATCGGGCCTGCTCCATGGAGCGGCTCGGCAAATAGCATGGCATATCATATCGCAGCGTTCAGACCTTTTAATCCCAGCCCAGAACAAAAGGCCGGAGAGAGAAAGACAGCTAGAGGTGGGAGAAGGTGAAAGAGAAGTGAGTGAGGATGGGTGAAAATTTTGCGGCACCATAATACCATACTAGTCTGTATTATACGCTCCACTCTGTAGTCGAGGAAACTGAAGCAAGGGAGGGGGAGAGGATAAGGAGAGACACAGTACGGTAGGGTAGCGGGAGAAAGAAAAAAAAGCAGAAAGGCACCAGACAGGTACGGAATTGAGAGTTCAGGGCATCGGCGGATTTCACCCTCTCCGCTTCCTATCATATCATACCTACAACGGGCTTGCTGCTGCTCCTTCCCACACTCACCTCCTCCTCCCTCTAATTTACCTCTATTCTGGTAAGGTAACTACACACTACCCGTACCTACACTCCCTCCTTCCCTCACTACGGACTGCCAGACCCATACTATTGTACGCTACCGTACTCGTACTCCCACACCACACCCACATCTTACTATCATATCATACCCTCTTTCCCTCACTTAAACTGCCTAACGCCTATCCTCAAGCCCTTACGCACTCCCCGGATCTTTTGCTAGCTATTGGCTGCAGCCGGGCACGGCTCTCTCGTCAGATTTGGGTTATTACTTTCAATTAGCCCACTACCATTCATTAAATTGCATTTTCTTAAACCCATCCTTCTGACCGCCTTCCTGACTTGTCTTCCCCCACCCTCAACCTCAGAGGGATCCTCGGAAGAAACAATAAGGTACGATACGGCACATGAGCCCTGGCGCATCTCTTTCCTCCCCTTACTAGTCCACTGAACGCCTGTGACTCGTGAACCTCCTCTCTTCCTCTTGGTGCTGCGCTACGGCTACAACCACGACCAACCCCGATCGCCCCCAGCAGAACATCATATACTACGACGAACACCCAACTTCACATCCCTCAAATTATCCACTTGCAGCGTCCCATGGATGGGGACAGGAGGCTGGTGCAGACTTTGTTGGAGAGGCTTTCAGCGAGGGTATACCCTTAACTCCTACCTTCTACTGCGGGCCCGATACATTGGATTCATTGGGGAGAGGGTTGTTCAACTGATCATTTGCTGCGCAGCTTCCGTTTCGGACCGGAGATGACTTGAGCGATGTTAGACGCGATGAAGTCATTGCCTTGGCTCGGGGCTCGCTGATTGAGCTGGCGAAGGCGCAGATCGACATTGTTGTTGATAGTATTGCCAAGCACCTGGAGTCCATTTCACGGGTATGTCGAATTTAATTAATCTCTTTCTATATCCTCAACGTGGAGTGTGCTGAGATGGTTTTTTTTTTTTTTGCTGTCCAGGGCTTTGGTGATCTTGCTCCCAGGGGTAGGCCTTTCGTACTCCTCACCCAGACCTACTTGGTTGAAGTTCTCGCCGACTGCACGGGCGCCCATTGGGACTCTATCGACGCTGCGCATCGAGGGGTAATGGAGGAGAAGGCTCCGCTCGCAGAACCATTACGGAATCTAGGAATTTCAACGAGGAAGACACGGAGAAGGGAAAGGGAACCGCCGCCACTAGACGATATGCAAGCTAAATATGTTCTGGAATTACTTTTACGACTGACGGCAACCCCGCTAGCGGACGATGGGCATGGCTCATCTGTGGGGAGAAAGGAGAATAATAATAGCTCCCAACCAGAGGAGCGTAGTCTTGACGGGCTTCCCAGGAAAGCCGGTGATCTTGAACGTGCATCGTTCAGAGTGATTGAATATCTTAGCGCTTCGAATTGGGCCTTGGTGTTCCACACCATGTCTCAAAGATTGAAGTTCTTGCGAACGACCCCCTCTGATGATAGCGATGCTAGCGGCCTCCAATTCATCGCTCACATGTGGATCAATCAGGAGAAGCTGTCACTTATTATCAAAGAAATTAGCGGTAGTTTCCTTGCGTTGCGGAAGCCTGCACAAAACATGCTGGCGGCGCTATTACCAGAGACCATTCATCGGTGGATCGAAGCTCATCCGAAAGACTTCGTTGACCTACATGTAAATAATAGGCGACTGGAAAAGGGTGTAGATAACTTATTCGACATCGCTACATCACTTACGGACGGTGCTAAGCGACGGGCTATCATCTGGCCGCTTCAAACAGCTCTTGTACTTCTTTTACCGGACGTCTTCTGGACCCTGGAAATGCGGAGTGAGCAGCGGGGAAGTCTGTCCAAAAAGTTTGCCTTCTTAAATGACCTCCGGCGTTCTCTGCGACTTCCGAGGAGCTCAGACATTGCCGCATCATGTCTTATCATCATGTGCCGTGCTGGTAGCCTCTTTCCAGCTGAATCGGATAGCGCTCTTCTGAGCTTTGCGTTGGACGTGCAGAATGAGGTGACAGAAGAAATATTCCGACGACAACAATTTGGCGATGATCCCAGCGTTGATAGGGACATCATGATAAAGGCATTTGTGAGCTCAGCAAGATTGTGTGTAGACGGTGTTGTCGAGAGCTTGTTACCAAGGTGTCTGGATAAAAATTCGCCAATCGCGTTCAAGATTACAGTCTTCGCTGGAGTGGCCGTGCTGGCCTCGCAGGTATGGGGATTCCGTGAATATAGTAAATTGGCGGCGAGTTTCGGTCATGGTTGCTAATTCTGCTCCGGCTTTAGAATAATGCGGAAAATTTCAACGCATTATATTTTGCGATTGCGCCTGAAGTCCGAGAACTCGTTATTGTGTGTTGCCCCCCCAACTGTTGTGCCTTGCGATCTAACAGCCAACCAGAACATCGCTTCTACTCGACATGCCAATAGCAGCAGCATAAATGGATCCTCTCTGGTCGGGAGTACCCTAAATTCGCAGACCCGGCACAAAAATCTGTCCACCGATAGCATTGGGTCGTCCGAATTGCTTTATCAGCTGTTGGAGCTTCTTAAGATCCGTCCGTTGTTGATGTACGAGAATTTGGATGCGGGTGCCGAGGAATGGGATAGATTAGGGGATAGGATGATCAGCAGTCTTCTGAGACTCATATACGACGATGACGAATTCGTTAGGCGTTCGGCTGTGGTGTTTGCGAGAAGGCTCTTGAGCCCGGAAGCCTTTCAGATGACTACAGACATGCGATTGGGCCAAGGGGCGATCAGTGTGCTAAACTTCTTCTGGAAAGCGACGTTAGTTTCCCTAAATATCCACGTATCATACATTTGACGGAACTAAACAATAATGGGACGTGTAGATCTGCAATTGTAGCTACCTTGTCAAAGAAGCTACTTGACTTTGATTTCCAAGATCCAGCATTGAAGAGCCTGTTGGAGCTGGTTCACGGATATCTGGAGACCAGAGTCAGCATCATTTCTTCTAGAAAGGTGACTTTTGCTTCCGGCACACAAGTATCTTAACCGACAAAGGCTGAATTTTTGGAAAAGGACATCACAGAGGGTATTACAGATATCCCTGAACGCGCCATCGCCAACGTATCGCTCGAGGTGTCATTCTTGGTCTTGCTGTGCTCTAGTGATCTCGATATATGCTCCATCACAACACATGCTATTGCCCTTCTTTGCGAAGAGGGGCGTTTAACCGAGAATCCCGACGACCTGGCGAGGAGTAATTTAACAGTCATGCGCAACTTTCCTGTGTACTCTGAATTGTCTTTACAGACGTTTAGAATCACAGGCCCCGTGGCATTCCAAAAGCGATTGAGGAGACTGCTGACGAGAATGAACATGCCCGGCCCGGGGATACTTACAGCTTGGGAAGCAGTTTTCACGAGATGGCGGACACTTTCAAAGCATATTCTTTCGCCCGGTGTGGCAAGTGCAGGTGGAATAGATGACGGGCTATTTGCGGAGTGGAGAAATTATTCAGGATTCTTAGCATCAATTGCAGGATGCTGCATCGCGGATTTGCCGCACCAACTGCGTGCGGACGACTCGACGACACCGGGTTTGCGTTGGATTGATCGCCTTGCCAGTGACGGTGACCAAATGAGCCTGTTGGAACGTTTCATGAAGCAGTGTTTACAATTACTGGTGTGCAAGCTTGTCAATGTGCGGGAGAATATCAGAGAGGTTCTCGGCACTGAGTTGAACCCTCGGCTCTACCTCCAGCTATTCAGGAGCTTGGAGACGGAGTTCAGTATTTTGTTTGACCCTGGTCCCAAAGACACTCAGAGCGAAAGCCGGACGCTATTTGCGGAGCAAGCCTGTAGTCTACTAAAGACCATTGTGGAGAGATTGGAGGATGCTCAAGATATGTTTCTTACAGTCGACTTGGGAGCACTGACATTGAGTCTCGCGAGATACCTGACTACGCTTAAGGAGGATTACACTACGTTGAGGGTCAAGATTAGGATGTGTCAGCTGGTGGAGCTTGTCGCGAGGAAAAAGGAACTTGTGAATCTCAGACAGGATATTAGAGTACGGAATAATCTGCTGCAGATTCTTAGCGAGTGGATGCCTCGTCCTGCAAAGGTAAGCCTTTCACCTGCTCCTCCAAGATAATCTCCCGATCACTAATGTTGTTATTTTTTTATTTTTAACAGGAGACAAATCATCTGATCAACCCTCGCAAAGATGAGCTTATACGCCCACAGCGTGATCTCGACCGTGCTTGTCTCAAAGCTCTTGTAAATTTGCTTCACCGCCTCCCATTACAACCTCCAGAGACAGCGCATGATAGTGCGGATGTGGTTGATGCTCGCTCACAGATGTTCTGCAGCTATTTTACCTTGTTCCTCTCACTGCTAGACTCTAGCCAGCTTGAGGGCGATAGGAGACGTGAATGGCAGACTGTTTCATTAGCCAAAGAGGATTCTAGCAGCTTCCAAGACCTTGCAATCCAAGCATTGAGTAACTTGCTTAATGCGAACGTAGATGTCGGTTTGAAATTCAGTTTGGAGATTGGCTACCATGACGATTTGCAGACAAGGACTGCCTTCATGCATGTGCTTACTAATATCTTAACTCAGGGGACTGAATTTGGGGCATTAGGTGATTCGGCCATTGGCGAGAAATACGAGAAGCTAATTGACGTGAGTTCCGTGACCAACTAGTACAAATGGAACGCTAATCGGGGAAATTTAGCTACTCGTGAATGACCTCCAGTTTGCCTTGGCCTTGTGTGACAGTTGTCCCAGCAGCGAGGTTGACGAAATGAGCATTGCGTTGCTTAACATCTTTGATTCGCGAGGTCTGGGACTGACCCTGCTGAAGGAGCTCATCGAACAAGAGGTTTTAAATACAGGTCAGTTGCACACCGAGCCTTCTGGGGGTGATGTATGGTTGCAGTTAACACTGGAACAGAGAGTGAATCGGAGCTTCTCCGAAGGAACTGCGTGGCGACAAAAATGCTATCCGTCTTTGCCAAATGGAAGGGATCGGAATATTTGCGCAATGTTCTCCAGAAGGTCCTCCAGCGAGTGATCGATAAGTCTGATGAGCTTGGTCTAGAACTCGACCCGACGAGGACTCCTTCGACGGAAGAGCTACACCGGAATGAGTTGCAACTACGAGTCATCACCAAGGTGTTTATCGACGAGATCTGTAAATCCGGGAACATCGTCCCAAATTCTTTCCGATGGATCTGCCACACTATCACTAACTGCGTAACCTCACGGTTTCCGGAGGCAAAGTTCACCGCTGTCGGCGCGTTTATATTTCTTCGATTCTTTTGCCCGGCAATTGTCGCACCCGACTCGGAAGGCCTCGTCAATAGCATTCCGAACAAGGAGATGCGGAGAGGGCTGCTGCTGATTGCTAAGATTGTGCAGAACCTTGCCAACAATGTCTTGTTCGGGGCTAAAGAACCTTATATGATCCCACTTAACGACTTCCTTACGGCAAATATCTGCGTGGTCACGGCGTTCCTCCGCGAGATCTCTAGCCTGCCGAAGAAGCAGGAGCCGGTTGTTGCGCAGGAGTCCTTCGATTTTGGCAGCAGCGTTGCCCTTCATAGATTCTTGTATGACCATTGGGAGGTGGTACGACAGAAGCTCATTTTCCAAGAGAAGCACAAGGCAAGGCTGAACGGGGAGAAGAGTTTTTCAGCGGATTCTGGGCCGTCGAACTTGCAGTTGTCTATTACAAAATTCTCTGGTCTGATCAGTACCCTGGGGGCTCCGCCGTTAGACATCAGTTTGGGAAGACCGACACTCACGGGGAATATTCAACCGGCGTACAGCAGATATCAACATTTCATGCTGAGGAACTCTGGCAGAAGTGTGGAAAGTATTCTCGCTGCTAGGATTGTTTACGATGGCGGAGAGACTAAAGATAACATGCCGGTTATCTGCTTCGTGCTGAGGAATATCAATATTGGAACTGTGGATCCTGATCTACTGATCTACTGCTATTTGAAGGTTTGTTATTCCGCTCACTATCGTTTCCTGGCTAGCGCTGATGCTCGATGGTATAGATTGCAAGCAGGATGTGGCACAAGCCCTTCGCAGTACTCATTGACGCTACTTGCTACAGTCTGAACAACGAGATGCCAGACGAGCTCTACAAGAAGATTGACAACCTTATGCCCCCAGAGATGGTCGAGAACTATAGTAGGCTGTACATTTACAACATGAACACTGCTTTTCGCAAGTTCTTCCGCCGGCAATTACGTTATGCCGTTCGCGATGAGGGTAATGCCTGGAATCCGAACAATATCGACTTCATCATGTTGGGCAGTCTTGCGGAGTTACAGCAGCATTTCAATCTTGGTTCTCTACATCTTTCCAAGGAAACAATGAGCTTTCTTAGCGACCCCCGGTATATATATTATATTACTCGGCTATCGAAGACTAAAGGCAAAATAGAGGTGATATTTAAAATTGGCACCCAGTATATTCAGATTACGCCGACAAAGAAGCAGGAAATTGTCGCCGGGTTGAAGATGTCTGCTACCATAAATGATATCTTCCGATTGAATGACGTGGAGGAAGCCAACGCCTCTTTCCACACCGATGAGGAAAACGCCTTCGGGATTAAGACTGATAATGGGAAGCTCACCATGTTCTTCTCTGGTTCACAGAGGAGTGAGATTGTTCAAACCCTCAAGAACTCAAAGTCGAAGTACTCCAAGGATAACAGGCCTTCGAAGCTCAATGAGAGGACGATAAGGCCAGAGGATGTTCCCGGAACTTTGCTGAACATCTCTCTGATGAACATTGCAAGCTATGACCAGTATCTGAGGCTGGCAGCATACAACCTCCTCTGCGCGTTGTGCCAGGCCTTCCGGTTCAACCTGGACAGGCAATTTGTCAGCGCGAAAGGCTTGAGTATCCCGACGGACTCGGTGACCCTGATTGTGGGGGTGAGTGAGAAGTTGGCGGCAGCAGAGCCACAGCTGACTTTCGACTTCTTGTCCGAATTCTTCGTCGGCTGGGAGAAGTCACATCCTCAACAGCGACCGCTGAATATCCTGTATATGGCGCCCTGGTTGGCAAACCTTCATTCACAGGTGCTTATGGGCGGGGAGGATCCCGAGCGCGGGAAAGAACGCCTAGCAACCATCGCAAGGAAGATGATTGATATTACGGTGCGGGAACCAAGACTTTATACTTCTTTCCAGCAGAACGCCTGGTGCATCATTAGCAATGATGAGGGACTACTGGATGTGTTCTTGGATGAATTGGTTAAATCGGCAATGAACTTTGGGTTTGGGTCGGAAGGAGCGGAAACGATTGGTTCTATCGCATCGAGTTTCGGAACTCTGACTATCCGAGGGAAGATTATTGCTAGGATCCGGAAGGTTCTGAATAGATCGTCACTAAGGCCGATGAGACATCTAGTGGACAATATTGTCTGGAATGAGATTTGCGTGTTGTTGAGACTCTGCCTTGCCATCTCTTTTGATAGTAGGGTTCAAGCGCAAATGTATCTTCCCGAGCTCTTCCATATCATCACGATGGTCGTCAATTGTGGATCCATCCTCGTGAGGTCTACGGTACATAGTTTACTGGTTAACACGGTTCACTCGATATGCGTTTCATTCCCGCTGGAGGATGCGAAATTGACACAGCTGAAGGGGATACTGACCAGCTTATCGGAGCCAAAGCTTTGCTTGCTATTCAGCTTGAACAGGCCAACCAGTAGGGATGCTTTAGCAATCCAAGAACAAAGAGGCTCAGAAACTACTACTGCTACGTCTATGGAGTTGATCACCAACCTGCTATTGGAGATTGTGTCCATCGCTGCACCGTCCACCGATATGGCGAACATATGGCGGGCCCGGTGGATGAGCCTCGTCGCAAGCACAGCATTCCAGAGCAACCCAGCAATCCAATCTCGCGCGTTCGCAGTCATGGGATGCCTCGCTCGGGAAGACGTCGACGACGATCTACTCTACCAGGTGCTCGTAGCTTTGCGCGGAGCCCTAGCCAGATACTCCGAAAGTGGTGATCATGAAATGCTAACCAGTATTGTTACGAGTCTGACTAAGATGATGGAAAACCTTCAACCGACCTCCCGCTACCTCTACCAACTATTCTGGCTAGCAATGTCACTCGTCCGCGTCGGCCATGGACAAGTCTTCACTTGTTCCGCAAGCCTCCTGGAAGCAACCCTAAAGACCATCGCTTCATCCGGCGAATTCAAGGACAACCGCATGGTCCCGGCACTCCTGCAGGGGCGCAGCCAACTCGAAGAAGCCACCGCCGCAATCGACGGCATCTACAGCATCAAGTTCAACCCAGAAAGCTTCCACTTTGCCGTCTGCGCAACACTAACTAAAGGGCTCCAAGACCCATCCACAAAGCCCTCTGCCCTACGCACGCTCACCGCCTTCCTGGAAGTAATCTCAGCCAACACCCCAGAGAACTCACAATGGGGCATCGACGTGCCCGTGCCGCCCTACCTCTCCATAGTGCTAACCCGCACAACCAGCATGTCAGAGATGAAGGAGGTCCTCTGGATAACCGGAATTGCCCTATCAGAGGAAGACACCACCATGGACAGCGGTGGAAGCGCCGGCAGTAGTAGCGGCTACGACACGTACACGAAGCTGACTCCAATGATAGACACCATGTCGGAGCAGAACCTGCTGCTCATCGGCGCCCTCGCCGTCGTCGACTTTCGCTCGTGTGAGGAGAGCATACAAAAGTTCACGCTCGCCCTCTTCACCCGCATGGCCGAGCGCCGCCCGGAGGTGCTCCTGCTACTCTACGATCATTTGCTGGAATCCCTGGACGAGGTGCTCAATAGCTCACACAACCCTATGTTGCTGAAGGAGGCGAACACACTCATGTGCGTTGTTAGTATGGACTCTAGATTCGCGAATCGTGGCTCTGCAGCGAAGGAGGCGCTCGCGCATCGTCTGACCCGGTGGGGCCTGAGCGGGATTTGGACCGCGACGAGTTTTAGAAGTACCAAGGAGTTTGAGAAGAGGTGTGCTGGGTTGACGGATAGGTTGATTGAGGTTTGCATTTCGTGATTTTTTGTTTTTCTTTTCTCCTCCCTTCTTTTCTTTTTCGTTTTTCTTGCTTGTTTGGCGGTGTAGGTGGGGGGGCTAATTTATCGTATGTACGATAGTATATCATTATTTGATTGATGACAATCAAATGTCTGTCTGGTGCGGTTTCTTTTCTCCCCCTCTCCCCCTCTCTCTTTCTCCTTTCCCTTTTGTTCCCGTCTGCGGTCTACGGGGGAAAGACATTCGCTGTAACTAGTTTTCCTTTTTGAGTTTTTTTCATTTGGGACATTTCTCTACTTGTTTTGCTTTGCTATCTGCATTCATTGATTGCATTGGATGGTGTGGGGCGTTCTCTCCTCCCTTCTTCATTTTTCCTCTTTTCCTACTCGCCCATCCTGGCGATGATTTCTTTTCTTTTTCTCTCTCTTTTCTTTTTGCCCGTTTTCTTGATGATATCATGATGATTATGGATGGATGGATGGATGGATGGATGGATGGCGCAAGCAAGCCCGGGACGGAACGAAGGGTGAATAGATTGGATGAGAAGATGGTGGTTGGTTGACAGGTGAATCGTATTGCCGTTTTATGCTTCGTAATGTGGTGGGTGAGTTTTCGCGCCTTTTTGGACTTTCACAATGCGATGTCTTGTTTGTAGGGAGTAGCAATGGTATGGCATGTATCGCGATGCAGTAGGTGATAGGGTACAAGTACTGTAGCTATGTCGGTGATTTTGGAAGGGAAATGATGCATTATTCGATTTATTCTAAAAATACCCAACGGAAAGAAAGAAAAAAATCTATCATACAAAAACAAAGGCTACTTACTTGTTGGAAAACTGTACAATAGCCCAACCAGTCCAGTCTAGTCCAGTACAAATTTAAAAAAAACCCCCCCAACCTCACAAATGCGGTACCCCCAAACTCGCCATGCCCAAGTTCACAATACTAACCACCCCTTCACCCAAAATCAATCCCGAAGCCAAAACCACTAACCCAGCCTCCGCACCTCGCCCCCGTCCAGCAAACCACCACTGCACAAGACCGCCAAAAACCCTAGCAAGGGTAAAGCTCGGAACGTTATACATGCCCACGGCGACCGCAATTCCGCCGGGCAGGTAGCCATCCCAGTTCCCCTTCCCGAACGTGGTCCACCCCCTCAAGACGGTGATCACCGCGAACAGCACGGCAAACCCTACGGAAAAACTCCTCGCACCCTCCGGCAGTCCCTGTCCGAATACCAGTCTCGAGCAGTCGATCCACACGTACGCCGTGGGGACTTGGAATAGCTTGCCGGGGACCGGGTACACAGAGGTGTATAGGCGGTACACGCCGGCGGAAATGATGGCGCCGAAGACGGAGCCGAGGAGTTGGCCGTGGAATTGTGCCCGAGGGGAGGCGCCGAGGAGATGGCCCGTTTTTAGATCTTGCATTATGTCGCCAGCTTGTTGGGCACCGGCTTCTGAGATGGCGCCTGCTACCAGGTTGATGATTATCGAGGAGGGGTGGTTGAGCGGGGTTATTAGGGCGAAGAAGAGTTGTGTGAGTTTTGAGATGCCCGAGACGGGGTTAAGGTCTGTCTGGCCTGGGGGATGTTAGCTTTGTAGAGGATTCCAGTGCGAGTGAGGGGAATACCGAGGGCGCGGACACCCATCACGCTGAGGATTAATGCTAGGAGAAAGGCCAGAATGGTAGAGTAGAGAGGAACCATGCTAAAGACGACTTTCATAGCAACTACGCAGAGCAGGCCAGATGCTAGGAGGCCTATTACTACGGTTTTCATGGGGACGAGGTGCTCCTCCGGTACATCCGCCCCAAAGGATTCATCGTCTTGTTCACTAATTCCCGACCTCCCGCTATTTCTCCGTCTAAAAAGTCCCCAAGCCTCGCCTTCTTCCCCATACTCATTCCCACCGCCACCGCCGCCTACAAGTCTCTCATATCCCCCGCTTCCGGACTCCTTATGCCAGAGAGACCTGATGATTGGTTCTAGGATTAAACCGCCAAGGGAAATCACGCTGTCGCTCAACATGATACCCAAACTGACCCATATAATCCACCCGCGACTGCCCGTCGTCCAGTCACTCACCGGGCCAGGGGCCCATTCATTGTATCTTGCTAACGGGGAGAGTATGCCCCAGCCGATTATCGCTCCGAGCAGCATGTGCAATGTTGTGCTTGTCCCCATGATCATGCCCTGGCCTACATATGCTGGGCTAGGGTTTAGCGTCCAGAGCCAGGTGCTAGCAGCGGCGGAGCCGAAGATTGGGAGGTCTCGGAGGATAGGGAAGAAGTAGGAGATGAAGGTCTATTATGTGTTAGCCAACCAATCATTGTGGCCACAGCGCCTAGGAAGGGGAGACAAACGTAAGTCCCGCTTAGCGCAAAAGAATAAACCAATAGCCCAGTCTTCTGCCTCCAGCTCTCCCTCTTTTCTGCATCCTCCTGCACTTCTCCATCACCCATACTAGAAACCAACCCCGCTCGCTCACCTCCACTAGCCACCTCAGCAGCCCCCTTTTCATTCCCGTGCAAAACAGAAATCATCAATGCCGTCGCAGTCCCGCTCGGAAATCTCAATTTCTCCTTGATAATAACCTGCTTTCGCAATGGCACCGCGAAGAAAACTCCAAAGAAGGCTACACCAATGCTCCAGAACATCAATTGCGGTGTACCTATTCTTAGTGGGCCTCCTTCCTCGGGTTTGAGTAGCTTTTCGAGAGCGGGGATAACGCCTACGAAGCCGGCGGAGAGAGGCATTGAGCCTACAGCTACTGCTACGGTTTGGACGAGGACTGTTTATCGTTGGTCGGTCGGTTAGCAGAATGTGTGTTGGGGGGGAGCAAGAGCTACCATTCTCAGCAGGCGTAAAGGGAAACTCCAAGTACTTCACGCAGCTCTTGAATATCGCGAAGCCAATCAGTGAAGAAGGCATCGACATCATGGATACCCATCCCGCTGTGCAATTCCCCATTCGTTAGTAATCCCATTTGTCCACCCACCATCACTCCTGGGGAACTGGGAAAACAGACTCTGCAATCCAAAGTACATATTTGAAAAATTCACCACTGCCCCAACAAGTAATCCCACCGCCACCGCGCGCAGGGTGAATTGCCTCCCAGAAGACTGACCCGTCACGTGTTCCCGCCCAGCAGCAGCAGAGCCCCGACGATGAGAGGAAGGCATTAGGGGAAGCGGTGATGGAGGTGGCCTCGAGTGAGAAGATTCAGCTAGCCTGGAGAAAGCAAAAGAAGGAGAAGGGGGTAGGATTAGCCATTAAGTTGACATGGAAATCAAATCTAAACCAGACAAACACCGGTAAATGACAGGACGGATGCGCCATGTACCATACTATGCTGATGATGAAAAAGAGCGGAGGGTGGGGAAGGTCATAGGGATGGGGATGAAATGACGGCATGGTCGGATTGGGACATACATTTTGGAGCCTTCCGCATACGGGAGGGAGGGAGAATGAAGCGCGATAACCCCCGAGACTTGCACGTCCGCAGTTGTGATGGATGATGGGATCGGATATACGCGGATATCTGTATATTCTGATATTCCCCCAACCCCCCTCCCCCCTCCTCTCTTCCCCTATCTCCGCTTCCCTCTCTTCTTCTCCTCTTCCAGCCCTGTGATACCGCTTGTTGTGCGTGTACAGTACAGTAATCAGCGACCGTCCGCTCGCGCGCTTCGGACTTCCGCAATCCCAAAGTTATATCCGGATTTCCGCTGCCTCGCGCACGTGCTTTCCACGTGACAGATCTGGCTAAGCCTTTCAGGGGATCTCGGACCTCTGCTTGACAACCGAAGGATTTAGGGACCCGGAGTGAGGTGCGGTAATAGAGAAACTGACGAACTGCAATAAAGGTGGTAATGGGTGATTTGTGGAATATATAACATTTCTTACATGCGCTGTGGTTTCCTTTACGGGTGGCATTTCGCTTTTTTTGTTTTGCTTTGTTTACCGGTGGCGGTCCCATGATGGATGGTTTTGCGGCACGGAGGGATGAATACGATAGGGTTGAATGCTCCGGTGGGCGGTCCTTTAGGATCAGCTAAAGCCATTCATCATCCGTTTCATTCATAATTAATAACAAACAGGGCCCATCTCCCAAGATGCAGTATCACTTCTTCCCTCCCACTTCCCTGGAAACATCCTTGGATTCCTGCTCATAGGCTGTCAGTGATATGCTCTCAAGTGACTGTTAATTGGTTCTTACCTGAATTGGCTCAGGGTGAATTTTGGGGGCGACCTGTGGTAGGTAAAAATCAAAAAGTTTTTTTGCATCATATCCGACGAACTGCGAGATGCTATATTAGCTATGGTGAAAATCAAACCTCCACAAATAGTAACTTACACTGAAAAAAGTAATCAAGCTAGAAATAATAATGCCCAATTGCCATTGTATGAATGACAATCGGGAATCCTGATGGGCAAGGTTGGTCTCCATTTTTGCAAAACCGGTTGTCATACTCGTAACCATATCAATCTCGGATTTCTTGAATTCCTATAACAAGAGTAAGCAGTGTGCAAATCGGACCAACAGTATAGATAAAGAAAGGAAACTTTGATAAGAGCAGTAAGACACTTATCACTTTCAAAAACAAGATCCCACTACCAAGGTATTTGTTAGTCAAACAAATAGCACATGAGAGGATGGTATACCAAATGCGAAAAGCTATCTGTGTTGCTGTACTTATCCCTCCTACTGTGTTTGCCTTCACTTCTGGGTTTATCCTCGCTTTCCTGATTGTCCTCACCCAACCCAGAGTTCATGCTAACTCATCTACTATAAGATAGCAGGCGTCGGGAGTACCTGATAGCTTGCACATACGGCAAAGGCTGCGGGCAGGTGAGAATTTTAAAGATGTTTGTTGCCATAGTCACAGTTGGAGGTGTGGTTGTGGAGGCTTTCATACTACTCAAGTAAGTGTAGAAGAAACTATCCTACTTATACTATATGTAAATGCAAACCTTTAGTTATACGTTATCCTTATACTACGTGTAATTCTAATACCAGTACCTCCTACCAATGTCAGGTACTTACTGTTTTAGCGGTAGGGCTGAAGTCTTGGAACAAACCGGGGCAGTAGAGGCCTGTGCAAATAGCTTAAAAGGGGTATCAAAGTACCACAAAAGCTAGATAGCTGCTAATTCAAGTAATTCCACCACCCTTCTGCTTGTTTCAATACTGTAAACTCTTATTAAATCTGCCATCATGGATCTGAGGCCTGGTGCGCTAGTCAGTCTGTGCACAATAGGTATCACTATACCAAACCACAATAGGCTTAGCAGAGTAGATTAATATGATTGCAAATATGAGTTAATAAGATCTACCAGGTTCAACCCACCCAGACTATACCTCATTGAGAAAACACTATTTTCTCTCAGGGCATTTTGTCAATGATCCTCGATGATGGATTTAACGAGAGTTTATGGTATTTTCACCAAGTTAGGCATACCCGCAAAATCCAAGCAAGGTTGTATTGTATTTTTACACAAAGCTGGCATAATAATATTATTATAAAGAATATTTTTCACCAAGTGATATACCTTCAGAAAACTCATACACCAAGCCTAGGTACTTTTTTTTATATTGAGCTAAATACTCTTGGAAAATCCCATAAAGGTTGTTGACATGATTTGCAGAATAGATGCTCCCAGGCCCTCCAGACAGATTCTTATTAGTGCACCTTACTTGATGGAAGAAGTAGTAGAGTGGTCTCAATCTACCCATTACAGGCCAACCAGAATATAAAGATCTCTCTTGAGGGAGGCTGGTAAGGAATAGAAGAACTTAGATGTAACCAGTACAGGTACTCAGTTACTTAGTTTATTTTATATTTTGTTTTAAGTATCATTTAATACTTAGGTTATTATTGCTTTACTATAAGTAAAAAAATGTATTTAAGGACCAAGAAAGTCTAGCTTAGAAACAGCAAACTTTGACAGATAGTATTCAGAATATACTTAGTTGAACAGTTACTTCTTTATTGTGATTCTTAAAAACTTTATCTTATGTACAACTACCTTGAAGCCTCTATTAGGTACTTTACTTTATTACCACCTCTGATACTAGAATACCTATCAAGAACCCCATCAAATACCTAGCTAAGCCCCCAGCTCAGATAGGTTATATTAGATCTCCTAGCCCAAAACCATAACAAAAACCAGTATAGGCTCTTTTTTACAATAGATCTTATTGAGTATCTTTTAGTAAGTCAGTTACAACTCTACAAAATCTACAGAAAGTGTTATATCATTAGATAAAGCACATAAAGTTTATCTCCATTAAGCTTGCCTAGTGTCTAAATAATCTTCTGCAGTTGGACATGGTGGGGGAGTCTGCCAGCCTGAGGTGATTTTTACTCATAACGTAGATCAGTGATAGAGGGTCCTGCCTTCACAACCCAGTTATTAACAGCTCAGAATAACAAGTATTAATAGTTTTAGGTAGTGCCAATTCCTAGTCAATAAGCCAAATGATGAATACATAAGCTAGTAGTCTCCTTCTTCTCAGCTCTCCCTCCTAAGCTCCAACTATACCAGAAATGTCTTCAGATATTTACAACAAGTTTCTTGGTCTAAATTAGGCAGTCAAGTGAAAAGCGGTATAGGCCAGGCCCATAGAGAAAGCTAATACTTATATTAAAGAAAGTTGGATCTCATAGGCTACCTTACTATATTCCCTATATATTCAAATTCTAATAACCTAATACCAATTTTCATATAGATGTATTGAAGTAGAATGTCAATCCAGATCAGCTTCTAGTGGAATCTGATCCAACTGACATCTGTGCATTTCTTTCCTGTAAGGCAAGAGAAATAATGGAAAAAATGGGGCACCACCCATCTAGGTCAACTATTCTCATATCTTATAAGAGGCTCCAATTATTAGTATTGGATATTAAATTATAGAAACCAGGGCTTCTTACTAGGCAAGAGAAGGAATACACAAATAAAATAGTCTAGGGTATGGGTCTTTGCATACAAATCCATACAAGGAGAGGGGTACTGACAATAGCTCTAGTTTATCACAGAACTGAAGGCGGAAGAGGGGGTTATAGTGCCCCTATCAGGGGAAAAAGAAATCTGTATCTCCTTCGACTTGTATGCACTATTGCAGTTTAGTTGGTACTTTTATTATGGAGGCTTTTCACATAAAAAATATCAAATTTAAACTGCTCTACCATTATAGTTAATGTCATATACCTCCTGCAGGCCCAGTGCATTAGTTGAGTCATCTAGCTATACTAATACAAATGAATATATTATATATAAGATAAGCTACTACTCAAAGTGCCAGGAACCTACAACTGAAAGTATATAGGTTATGGGATTGCTTGTAGTTAAGAATACTACTGTAACAGGTAGTACTAGCCTGTGTGTACATGAGTACAATAGACTGTGTGATAGTCCAGCTAGCACTAGAGTGTAAGGGAGATTTAGGGAATAAAGACAAGAGTCTATTGTATGATAGCAAGGTAGGAGAGGAGGAGAGGAATGAGAGATTGCCATTCAGCCAAGTATATTCTTATCTGTCCAGTCCTCCACTGAAGTCTGGTCTCCTGCTAGTCAAGAGACTAGTACCTTAAATACATAATTCCCTTTGCCGGGTATGAGTCTATGAAACCTGCAATCCTGATTATTACTAGTGAGTGTGCTGTCTCATGAAATCCTAAGATCCTATCAGAGTTCTCTAATACCTAAGCTTCCTCCTCCTGACCTCCAGTATACATGTCCTATTTCTATCCTGAAACAACTAAACATAGCAATACGAAATCCAACATATTCAGCTACTAAACATAACTATCACTAATCTCACTGGAATTCTAGTATAATTCCAGGTGTGCAAAATCCAAATAAAATCAAAACATATGAAACCTGTAAGTAGTACAATGTTACCAGAGCATGTGCACATTATACTGGGCGACAGCCATGTGCTGGGTCATGGTGCACAGCCCCTGAAGGAACTTGTTATTTGCTCAGAAGAATCAAAAAAAGGATCCTAATGCGCCCTAAAGAGGCATCCAGGGCACCGCTTTCGGACCCTCATCGTAAAAGATCACTCGAAACCGTTCAGCAGGACAAAGTTTTCCCTAACGAGATAAGACTAGACCAGCGAGAGGTGGGTGATA
Source organism: Tuber magnatum (assembly GCA_003182015.1). Taxonomy (NCBI): domain Eukaryota; kingdom Fungi; phylum Ascomycota; class Pezizomycetes; order Pezizales; family Tuberaceae; genus Tuber; species Tuber magnatum. Next base: position 522,130 of record PYWC01000059.1, read on the forward strand.
GCATCTTCCATGATCAGAGCAACTTTTGCTTCCCCTCCGCGCTCGTAGAGAGCCCTGGTTTCGAGTAAGTCGGGAATTATGTGCTAATGCGTGTATCATACCGGTACTCGCGCTGTGCGCCCTCCCCCCCAAGATCTCGTGATTCTTTTCAGGATCACAGCCCAGCCCAGTCCCCCCCCCCCTCCCCCATGCAGGAACTCCCTGACTTACAAGTGAGTGAGTGACAGGATATGACACGAAGCATCTTCCACACACACATGGTGCCGTAGAAACTATGCACCTCACCCGTGACGTCCAAAGTCCCCAATATCCACCCCAAGCTGCAATATCTTCATCACACTTCTGTGCACCACGAACAACATACAACCATCTCCAAATCCTGATTCCCACAAGCACATCACCTCCCTCGTTGCCCCCTAAGTGCGTATCGCCTCCAACAAGGCTTCCGAGGAAGAAAGGGCCAGAGGGAAACATAATATCATAGCGCCGCCAAAACATGACCCCACGAAACCTTACCCGAGCTGCCAATCAACAACTGGTGTAACCTTATTTGCCAGAGCCGAGAGCGCCACTTGCACAGCCTATTTCGCTTCCACTACAGCGGTGGGCACGCGATTGGCTGCTTTAGACTCCTATCACTCGGAAGGATAAAAGTGTTCACGTCACAGACGGGTGGGTACAGTGTGGATAGCACATGTCGCGAGAGGCACAAAATGTTCATCACGAACTATTATCCGTTCAAGCCCTGTCTGTGAACGGAAGCATTCGGAATTCTCCTTCTCGCTCCTCACTTTCCTATCTACACTTGGGTGGTCCGCAGCTTATGTCTCTCCCCCCAAACACCCGTCTGACCAACAAACTCAACCGCCTGACATCCTTGCCCCGCGCTTTCCCTATCCCACTTTGCCCATTACCCCGAGCGAAATACACATTCAGCGTGAGGTGGAAGGAGGAGGAACCCACAGTAGCAAATCAGTCGCCAACTTCTTCTTCTCCGCCTCCGCCAGCGCGGGCACCCGCTAACCGTGCCCTTACCAGCAGCCTGGGGCCGGGCTAGATTGATCCTCCGGGTCTGGATTCAGACGGTCAACTTTGGGACCTTACCGTATTCCTACAAAATCGCCTTATCAGCTAGCAACCCACCTCCACCA
>PYWC01000059.1:534939-551318 GCA_003182015.1 Tuber magnatum
CTGCTGGACTGGCATCACCTCTGCCTCCTCTCTCCAGCTCTGAATCTCGTCTACTCGGGCCATCCACCTGAGCTGGCACCTTACTGTCTCCTTTATCCATCTCGGCTCTGACATCGCAATGTCATCCTACACCTTTCACCTGGGCAGAGTCTTACCCTTCGATTCCTACTAAGGCCGTCCTCCTGGTCTCTACAAATTAGGGCGAAAAGGTAGGACCATCCTGTAGGTCTGCTTCACGGCATTGTCACTTTCCGCAACCGCCCGGTAGGGCATTTTTCGGTGGTACCTTATTTTCTTTATTTGTTGGGATAACACTGGTGGGGTTTTTTGTAGCTTCCTGCTTTTCTTGTCGGTTGGGTTTCTTTAGTTTGTTCTGGCTTGCTGGAGGACTGGGCTTCGGGGCGGGATGTGCGGTTGGTCCCAGGCCAGAGGGACTTGTGGCGATTTTTCCACTGGGGCGTGGAGGACGCGAAATTAAGGCTTTTGCATGCCATAGCGCGAGCTGCATGTACATGTTTGAGCCATAATCAAATATACATATGAGTCCAAAAAAAAAAAGAAAAAAGAAAAAAAAAGAAAAGCGAAAACGGACGGTAGCAACCGCCAGGTATGGCAGACTGGTGTGCGGCGCTCCTAAGCAATACCTGTACAGTACGAGTAGTCCTACCTCGCCCACCGCAACCACACCATCAACATCAAAATCTGGCACCCACCGCACCCAGCGATATGCAACCGAGCAGGGCAGGGCCTCCCCTCCCCTCCCCCCAAAGAACCCAACCAATGCCAAACGGTGCAAATGTCAAGCTCACAGTGTTTTTGACGATGAATAAGCGAGAAAGCCTCGGTGCCATACCGGTACTGGTAGGCGCCCCACCGCCCACCAATCATGAAATCTTGCGGGAGTTTTTACCACAGGCAAAGCCTCCTTTTCCATTAAATTTTTACTCCGTCGTACCGCTGTTTTATTTTGTTTTCTATCCCCCTTTTCACCTTCTTCCAAGTACGGTATTGGACATCTTCACCCATGGACAAACTCACTCGGGGAGATCGGAGGGTGATGAGCAGGGAAACGGGAACCCATTTTTAGAAGCGGTGCTCCACCATACCGGTACTCGTATCATACATGCTCAAGCACAGTGCACCGTACGGTACCCTACTCGTACACTCGTGCCCCCCAATCACCTGCACCTGCACCTGCACCTCCACTTGATTGTGGCAGTACAGCCCAGGTACGAGGTATGATACCCGCTACGAGTACCGCGCCGTACGCAGCAACTCCCGCTCCCGCTGAGCGCGGGCAGTGCCAAAGCCCACGGGTAACAGGGACGTAGTCCTTGAAGGTGACTGGGGCAGGGGGAACTGGTTGGCCCTGGCGGCGGCGGGGTGGAATGGAGAGTTGGCACGGAATGGCGAGTGGTCACGAGTGGTCGGGGGAGTGGCGCGAGTTATCGAGTGCTGGGTTTGCGCCTGGTGAAGATATGTCGGGAGCTTGGAATTCACGCTGTTCGACTCCCGCCTCGACTGAGAAGTAACCGAGGTGCCGGGCGCAATACCAGGGTTGAAGAGCTCATCCTGAAATGCGTCCGAAATTGTCCGAGCAAGCTTGGGAGTGGGAGTGTGGATGTCTGATTCGGATCGTAAGTAATGTTCCACCCACGCTTCAACTGGGTAAAAGGTATCCTCACGAACTGCAGGCACCGGAGCACCGCACCCCTCAGCGCCATCGCTCGAGCCGGGAGAGGCGATGGGCGTAGCAGGGGAATGTAAATCCACATCCGACAGGGAAGGCCTCGAAGAGGCGGAAAAGTGACTCTGGGTATGAGGCGAGAGCGCTGGCGGATCCTCGTCGTCCGAACCGTGATGCTGTGTTTGGATCATTTGGCCCATGTTCAATACCTGGTTCCTAAACCGTGGAAGGGTCTGAAGGTATTGGTGTGGCTGCTGCTGCTGGGTGGATGGCTTCGAGAAGTCATTGTTGCCGTCGGGTCGAAAGCTAGGGTAATAGTGTAACCCGGGTCCCGAAACATGGGACTCAGAGTGCGGCCCAGCCATGGGAAATCCATTTCCAAACCTCGAATTCGGTGCGGGCGAGGCCCTGTGTCCAAAGGAGTGGGGCGAATCGTATCTCCGATTAAGCCGTTGCTCTTGGTGGCGATCCGCGGAGATATGCATTCCGTCATCATACAACTGAAAGTCTTGTGGGGGTTGTTCGGCGGACATGATTGTAAGGCCTGAGCGAGAAGGTGAAGGTGAGGAGGGAGTGGATAGGGTGGTAGGCGAGGCAGACTCGGAGGCCCTTTGTAGACTGATGTGCGGGTTAGGGTTGATGCTTCGGGTTGAGGCGTGAGGGACCGAGGTGTATTGGAGAGCGTAGTCTATCGAGGACTCGTAGTCGATGAATCCGTTGTCGAACTCTTGCTGCAGTTTCTGCCTCTTCTGTGAATCGGTGAAGGGGGAAGGTGGTGAGGAGTTAAAGGCGGAAGCGTAGTGCGAAATATCGTTCAGGAAGCAGGGAGCCGTCGTATAGGGGGAGCACTGACGGGAATGTGATGGTGGTCGCATGGCGGAAGTGGTAGTAGTGGTGTTTGAGAGGAAAGAAGCCCGGCTCGGAAGGGGCAAGCGGTCTTTATAAATGTAGGATGGGATGACAATTCGGTCCCGTGGATGGCTGAGAACGCCGAAAGTGGAATTCTATGACGCTGAAGAGCCGGTCTTGGATTAGATTTAAAGTGGTGAAAGGGTGGGGGAAGGGGGACAATGGATGGATGGAAAGGGTATGAGTAATAGGCACTCCGAGAAGCAAGCTATTATCTGGAATTGAATTGGGGACTAGGGAGACAGGCAAGGGGGGAGCAGCGGAGAGCCGTTGGGAAAGGATTTGTTCGCGTTCCTCTTCTTCTCGTTGCGTGCGCTATGCGTGCGTGGTGTGTGTGCTCTCTCCGAACGGAATTTTTTTTTTTNTAAAGCAAAGAAAAGTATCATACTCTATCATACATTTTCATACCGCGCCCCTACTTACCCTTACCGCATCACCGCTACCGCGGCTCTGCTGTACGGTACGGTACTAGTACTAGTACTAGCATTGTATCATACATTCCCCCTTGCCTTCCAACGCGGTACAAGCCACTGCTCTCCATGCACTGAATCCCCTCCCTCCACCGCCATCCACCCATCCATCGCATCTGCATCTTCACGCATCGCCTGGAGCCGCTACCCTAAATCGCTACGGTACGGTATCTACTGCACAGTACTGTACAGGTTCGATCCTACCAGCTCCATGGGAGAGTCGTTCAACCCAATCCACCAATCAACTTCTTCCTATTCCCTCCCGCACAATTGTTGGGGAGGACGGAGCAATTGCTCGCACAGCATCCCATTCCTCAACAGCAACAAACCACGTACGTAGACAGAGCAGGCAGAGAGGCGGGCCTTATCCGGTGAACTAGTACCGGTACTGTACAGTGCACTACTGCACCGAGCGGCTCCCCCCCCCTTCGGCCCCCCGATTCGCCAGGGCCCGCGAGCGTGAGTCGATTAGATCCTCAGCCCGTCCCTCCCGCCCGCTGAGGAAAGACATGGAGCGGGGCGGGGACAGGCAAACTCGGGGTTACCGAGCAACCAAGGCACGAGATTTAAGCCGTCGATGACGACTGAACAGGTCAGGTCAATTCCCGCCTGAAAGTGAATGAGTGAATGGGCAAAAAATGTAGCTTATCCTACATACCCGCATCAAGTACAGAAGGATGCCAATACGGTAGCTACCCCGCTTCCCCCGATCCTCACACAACGTATCTAGACCACGTAGTATCCGATCGGATAATCTACTCGAGTATCGCATCATACCTAAGCTTACCGCACGAGGCACTTGCACGATCTATCCGCCCCTCTCCTGGACACCCACTAATAAGGCTGGTCCCGCAGAAGACGTGGATTAATAAACACCACGTTCAGCGAGGGGTAGCGAAGAAGAAGAAACACCCCTACGATATGACGATTGACCTGATTTACAAGAACCTTGCCTTACCTCACTCTACCCAACCGGTACCGGTGCTGTACCACCAGACCTCCCCAACTCGACCGGCCCGGGCAGAAACTATTCTCAGATCCAGATAATCGAGAGTGTTTTAGAAGAAAAGAAAAAAAGAAGAAAAAAAGGGTTATCCGCACCCCCTCCCCCCGATTGCCACCGAGGTTGTGTACCATACCGTATTTGTCAGGTCCCTTCGAGCTCACAAACGCGGGGATAGACGGATGAACAATTTTGCAAAAGCGCTAGGGTAGATAGGCCATCATACTGGTAGACACCGTAGCGCATCCTACCGACCGAATCCTTTCTTTATCGGCCGACTAGACTGACCGATGAATCGCACCGCGCCGTACCATACCATACGCTACGATACGGAAACCCAACCATCAAGAAAGAAAGAAGAACAGATTCCATGGAACGAGCAAACAAACAAATATATAGTGCAGTAGGGCACCTAAAAGGTGAAATAATAATAATATATTATATATAAAATAATAATAAAAAAAACTAATCCAACTCACCGTAACCCCCCCCGGCGAACGAAGGAAGGGACGAACGCGAGAGCAAGTATCACATCACACGCAATGGTAAATCACAAAAACCAAATTACACTTGAATTTACCGTACCGGTATGATACTCCTGGTGAATTGAACCCCCCTCCCCACTCAACACTACCAGCGCTACGGTAATTTCTACAGGCAGGTGTAGGTAAGTAGGTAGGTATGATATCAAAGGTATGATGATATAGGCGTGGGGCGGGGGGGGTAGGGGGCAGACAGGTGGGGATTACCAGCATCTCGAGCAACATCCATCAACATCACACCACCATACCAACACCAAGAGAGTATGATAACACGATACCGCACGGTACTTTTGCAGCACTCAATCACCCCCTGCCTGTCAAAAAACCACGGTATCATAGTCATATCGTATCTAAACTTAAAAAAAACACCCGGTAGGAAGCAATGAGCACAAGAAAAAAGAAATAAAGAAAAAGAAAAAAAAGGTCGTAAATATGATACCGGTATATACATTACCATAATTATAATATAGTGTGCAGTAACTATATATATATATATCATACTCGAGTACAGTATATCATACCGGTTATCGGACTTTACACCGTTACCTGCAATACACTACCGTATCATAGGGTGGAATTTATGATGACCTCCGTGATATACCGTGCCCGTGAGCGCTCACGTTTTCACAAAAAGCCTAACAGTATCATACCGCACCGGTACTTTGTACCTGTACCACGGAACAACAAAACTTTTTTTTAATTCTAGAAGTTCGGTTATCATACAACCAATGGACGAATGGACGGACGGACGGACGGACGGACGGAGTTTTTTAGTCTTCGGTTACCGGTAGATTTACCGTACCACAGTTCTATCATACCTCTATACCTGTAACTGTACTCGTACTGTGCTGTTACCGGTACGGGTGCAGTGTGATATCGATAACGCTAAATTATGCAAGTATAGCTTATCCGACCGACGGACCGCCCGATGGAGTGCTTCTGGGCGGAGGGAGTTGTGGGAGTGGGTGTGGGTGGGGGGGGCTTAGGCTCTGCTCTGCTCTCTCTCTCTCACTCGCAAGGAAAGGAAAAAAAAAAGTTCTGGAAGGATTTTCGGTAGTACAACAAGGGAAAGAAAGAAAAAGAAAGAAAAAAGAAGAAAAAAAACCGCCTGCCCAAGAGGATGGATGGATGGGTGGGTTTCTCTCCAGGGTCTGGATTTTTCATTTTCATTTTCATTCCTTTTCCCTCCCTTTTTTTTTCTTCTTCCCCTTCTTGTTTTCACGTTCTACTGAGCATGATACACTACAGGTACCGGCATATCAGAGTGATATCAGGGTTTATGAATATCCCAGGAATACCGGTGTTTTGCAATGCTGTATCGTATGATGCTCTCTCTCTGAGGGATTGTCGGGATACGGTATCATCTTCCCGCTCGGGGACCCGACGGACCCCCATTGTCCGAGACAGACGGTCGGGCTGACCCGAGGCGACCAATCCTCGCCGGTTCGTTTCTGGCCTTCTCCTTACCCGCACTGTTGGATCAACGAGATCGTCGGTGGCAGTTTTACTGTACTCGAGCAGAGCATAGGAAGAAAGGGAAAAAAAAAAAAGAAAAAAAAAAGGACTAGGCTGAGTTTGCACAATTAATTTGCCGGCAAGAGGGTTATCGAGTGGATAAGCGAAGGGATTGTGCCCGTAGCATACCGGTAGAGTGCGCACGATAATTTAACCACCGTCGCTTACCGTGGATCCCCGATCTCGCCTCCCGCTCAAAAAGCACACTTGTCCAAACCAAACCAAATTTTCCCTACCGTGAAAAAAATAGAAAAGAAAAAGGCGATGTCATCATACATCTAACCACTTTGGGCTCAGCCCATATCGGAAAGAGCTTAGTCTAATCCTGCTTCGCGGTCGGTTCCGGGGCCAGACCCTACTTTTTTTTCTTTCTTCTCTACTGCAGTTGGCTGCTTTTCGCTTGTGTGGGTCTGGGCGGGTGGATGTGTGCGGTTTGGTGGGGCTGCGCCTGGCCCGGGCTGTAGACTCAGTGCGCTTCTCGCATCCCACGGAAGGAAGGGGATTGTTTGGGGTTTTTCTTTTCTTCCTCACTTGCCCGATTCATTGGACTGGATTTCGCGACGGTTGTTAGTCTAGAGAGATCCACGGTTTCTCAGTCGTGAATGCTTGTATCATGCATACCATGATTCGGGTGGACGAGGATGTGTGATATTTTTGTCTGTTTTCTTTTCTTTTCTTCCTTTCCTCCCTTCCCTTTGCTCCGTGGATGGGGGAGAGCACCGAACAGCGAGTGCTCTAGACTCCGGTGAGGGAAAAAGGAGGTTGCGCACCGTATTTTAAAGTTCGGTCGATTGAGTTAAGATCGGCCGTTTTGCTCTGCGGGTAACCTGTAGGAAGTGCTCGTACATGTCAAGTCGATAATACGGTCCCCCCCGTTCCAGCAGAAAAGTGAGGTATCGCATGTCAGGTCATTGGATTACCGGTACCGGTTTTTTGGAACAATTGTTCTTGTACTACCATAATGCAATAAGCAAGTTTCTATATTTATCGATTTGGTTACTTTTACTGACTGGGTTAATGCTTTGCTGCCTTCCTCCCCCCCCCCCCCTGCTTCTCGGATGATCATGGAAGCCATCGAAGCGCATCGGAAACCCATCCTGATGCTTCGATGCTTCGAAATTTTGTTCCGCCCCGCCCTGCGCGAATTTGAGTTGATCCAGTGTAAATCTTAACTGAACGGAAACTGATTGACAGCTGTCGTCTCTGTCCCTCGTCCGATTGCGGTGTCCGTTTAGTCACGAAAAGTCTTTGACGTGGCCTGCAGATCTTGAACTCTTCAGCTCTTTCCACCCCTATCCCCGGTTAACATCGCTATCGTACATACCAAGCCTCATCTCTCATCCCTCCTCCTCTTCGAGCTCTCCATCATCGCCGCCCTACCCATCATATCATCCGCCTTAGTCGTTTGGTCCCTCGCTCGGATATCATGGCAAGAAAAAAAGAGTTACTCCCACATAAGGCTCGTGCAGATCGAGGAGCGCCCACCCATCCACGCCCCGCAATTTTTTTTCCGCCGGAGCCATAATGCGGAAGCGCGGATTACACCGTGAAAATTATGCAACCCACCCCAGTCCAGCCGGCTAAGCGCGCCATTGGATGCCCNACTTTTGAACACTTTCTTCTTGGTGCAGGGAAGTGAAGCAAAAACTCGGGAAGGAAGTAACACAGCCGCGCCTTCAGGGACCTATTGCCAGACACATTAGCGGTGATTGGTTGTTGGTGAAGGAATAGTTTCAGGGGGCATGGAATTAACTTACTTGTATGATTTCGGGATCAACCAGACTGAATAGGATGGGATAGGATGGATAGGACGGGTAAATTATGCATTGGGGATAAGGCAACGTAATGGGGCTGGAGGTATAATAATATGATACTTGCAAGTTTATGCGGAATGATTGATGGTAGGGTAATGATTTGCAGTGCTGTGCGATATCGTTCTCTACCCCGAAAGGGCAGTTTGCTACGGATCACGAGCGGTGTATCATACCAGAAGACCAGCTGGGGGAGGGCAGGGCGATGCCATTACCGGTACGCGATTCATCATCATCACCATCATCACTTTCCTCTTGGGCAAGTCGTTCCTGCGCAGGACGGTTCAACGCATCGGCCAAGCCCATCAATCAATCCTCCCCTGGGCCGGCTCGCTGTTCCTCCCTCTCCTTCGCCCCAACTCCAGGTATCGTGCGACCAAAATGGTGAATTCTCCGAACAACACCGTGCTGGAAAGTACAGTATCATACTTGTATCCTATCATATGCTCACCCCGTAAGGTTCTGCGCTATCATACAGAATACATCCAGGGAAGTGCCTTCTCTTTCCGTACGTTCACCTCCCCGAGAGTGTGTGTGTGAGGGCCACGAGACGGTCCGTAGCCAACTCGGCGGCGGAAAGTTCAGGCCACGCAGGACCGGCCGGAAGCTGGAGGATAACAAGCGCTGGCCCGTTCGTTCGTTCTCTACCATCACCGTGTGTACATCACCGTGGTTGCCGTAGTTGCCGTCGCCGCCGTCGCTCTCGCTTCATGAAACTTCGGCATCTTCCGGTCTTACTTACATACTCTTGAAACTCTTAGAACTTGTTTTACCAGCACTTGATGAGTGCCTGTACAGTAAATATCCTGTGTTTGCCTGTGCGCGTATATATATATGCATGTATGCATGTGTTCACGCGTACCAAGTTTCCCCCTGCAGTTCTTATGGGCATTCCAAACTCCTCTCTGTTCCATGGCCAAGTGGCGTGATGCGAAAAAATAGATCATCTACTTTAAGATGATTCGGTGCGGAATTGGTTATGACATTGCGGTGTTGCCGGTATGATGCCGGATGCTACGGTGCAGTACGGCACTGTACGGTGGGGAACAGGCGAGCAATCACGACATGATACCGCGGACACAGCATCACAGGAGCCTGAATCGAAGGTGGGGGTGCTAGGACGCCGCCCCACTTGTAGACGATTTTCTAAGAATTCCGGATGCGCAAGAGCTGGTGATCAGGTGACGATAACCATTCCTCCGCGGGGGGGGGGACTATCATATCTAACTTTGTGGAGATGGCCGTAAACCGCGCCTATCCCTTCGTCTGTTCCGAATTTCTCTCACTTTTAGCATCGAACTAAGAGGAGGCTTGGTGATGGCTAATACAGAACAAGAAAAGTTGGATCTGCAGATTTAAACACTGGAAATGCAAGCAAAGAATGCAACAAATAAAAGATGGAAGAAAAAAAAACACATATGTCCCATCTGCTAGGTGGTACAAAATATCCTCCTGTGAAAAACACAACAAAGATCTCCCTCCAAAAACTAGTATAAAAGGGAAATATAACAAAATCCTAATAGCCAAATAAAGAGTCCACTTATTTAGGCCAAATAAGTATTATGTCTCAATCTATTCCCTGAAAAAAACTAGAAACAATTGTCCTTACAGAATAGTACTTGAAATTCAGAAATCTCATAATAGCCATATATAAAAAGGATTCACCTGATATTTGGTGTGGGTCTGGCAGGCCTTGAGGTGTGGGTAAGATGAGTAGATAGAAGTTGAGTGAGAAGGATTGAGTAGAGGGCAAAGATCTTAGAGAATTCAGTTCAAATAAAAGTCTTGGTGAGAAAGAGATATAAAAGACAACACTATGGTTATGGTCTTTCTGTAGTAGTACAGTTTTGTATGAGCTTGTAAGTAACTAGAACCTTTCACAGGGAAGACAAAGAGGAGAATTTGTAATATATTCTTTTATACAACTCTGGAGATTGTTTCTCTTAGGAGTAAAACTATAATAGCTATAGCTATTAGGATGTAGAATGATTGGGGACTAAAGTAGTTGTAGTTCTTGAATAGGAATAGGGTTAAGTTGGTAGAAGCCTTCTTATACAAGATGCTATATTAGACATTTTTAAAAATGTATATATATCTGCCAACAGGAGGTTTGGATTTGTTCTCCTATATGTTGCTGTACAATAAGTAATAAATTAATAACAGTAGTGTTGTGTGGTTCAAAAAATAATGGCATCTAGATTCTAATAACCTGGAGCTAGGTAGAATAATAACTACACTCAGGCTACTAGTTAGCAATATCAATTCCTTCTATGTGCATGTTGTAGTCTACTGTAACTGTAGGTAGTACTAGCTCTTATAGTTATAATTCACCCCAAACCTTCTCAATTATATTCCTATATAGAATATAGTTTGTGGGACAGCAAGGGTAGCAGTATGTATAAGCAGTATAATTTTTTAGATTTGTTATATATTATATATCATACTGTAGTTAGTAATCTAACTAATATTTTCTCTTATTAGATAATTATTAGAACTTTCCAACTAGTTGGAATAACTTCAAAAATTGTATTTTAAGATAAAATTGTTCTCTGCTTGTTTGACTTTAATATTTTAGGATATTCTGCTAAGTTGGGCCTAACAGTCCTACAGGTTACTATTTGGCAATTTTGAAGGGCTTGAAAGAGAAAAATATTGGAGAAGTAATTATCACAAAATAGAAAAAAGTAGTATTACAGGTAGGAAAGCTATAGACTAGTAGCTAGAAGAATACAGCCCAGGAGGTAAGACTAAGTTAAAGAAAGCATTCATTTTCTAAATTTGATAAATGGCATTAAAGTGCAGAAAACTAATTGACTTGTAAAATATATATAAAGAAATAGGTATATTCATACTTGCATAGATTTAGGACTTTGAACCTTTCTAGGATAGGTTTATTAGACATTCATATAGTATGTACTAAATAGCCTACAAATCTTACTATTATGTTATCAACTACTAATTCTGTAGCTGATATACAATATTGTTAGTAGCAGTTCTGCAGGTTGGATAATAGTGGCTCTAGCTTGTTAAACTATTGATATTGTAGCAGGTTTGAAAGTAGTAGGAAAATGTAAAAATATCATTTTAATTGTTCAAAGTAGAGTTGGGATATATAGTTTAACATTTTATATATTTTAACTACTTATATACTATTGATAATAAGAAAATATTAATATACAAGTACAGGTAAAGATAGGTATAGGAAAATAATCTTGTAAAGTAGAGCAACTCTATCCTTCCTTCAATAGTCTAAGACAGAACTGAAATAGTAGATTTGTATATAAATAACAAGACTAATAAAAATTATCATCTCTGTCCCCTTTATTAGGTACTACTTTCTATTATCTTCTCTTCCTGCTCCCATTTTCTCTTGTATACAAATTGATATTATATATAAGAGTTTCAAATATTTTGTTGTCAAAGAAGAATATAAAAATATTGAGTAGATAAAGTAACTTTGGATTGAGATTATAGATTGGATTATAATTGTCAGAAAACAGTACTGGTAAATATAGAAGTCAATTATGCTATAGCCAGAGATGCTGACAAGGTTGTAGATAACATACTAGAAAGACTTGTAGGTTGTATAGTTGACAAAGTTCTTGTTCTGATCTCATATTAGATACTTCCTCATAGTTGACAATATCTTGGTTTTCAATAATATCAGCCACTTGCCATTCACTTATCTGCTAGTCCCTTACTTCAAATTCTATTTTGCCCCTATTACTATTATTCCTATTGTCTTGATGGTCCATTTTGAGGTTTCTTCAGTAGTATGCTTAAAGGTTTAGTGGTGTGCTTAAAGGTTCAGCAGTATGCTTAAAGCTTTAGCAGTATGCTTGAAGATTCAGCAATGCATTCAGAGATTTGACACTATGTTTGGAGGCTTGTTCCTGGGTTAGTACCTTTACAGGTTATATATAGATATGTATTGGTGTTTGTTCTTAAGCCATTGACCCAGGATTGGCCAACTTGTTGACAACCTCTAAATCTTCTCAGCTCACAAGATTTGATTACATCATAATCATCACCACTATTGCTAACTTAACTCTTTTCAGCTATGGCCCTGATTGTCACCACCCCAACTCACCTAACCCATCCCTAGTGCAAGTGCTTGAAAACGGTCTAAGGGATCACAGAATCAGGCAGTAAATCACGGTCCGGTTCCTTTTTAAAAGAGTTGCCGTGTAGTCGCCCCTCGGGGGGCGGTAAGGCGCTGTGTATATTTCTTGTATCTCGTCTGGACTGGGAGCTGAATTCGGGTTGCTTTCCCCTCACGCAGCGGTGAAGGGGAACTCCAACGTCCCACAGTAGCGCACTTCATCCTCTATCCGAGTGCCTGCGATGGTCCAACCGAGTAAAAAGTTTCCGGAAAAAAAAACAAAAAAACAAATAAAGTGAACAAATCGGACATCTCCTCACACTGCGGGCTCTTAACAGCATGCAAGTTTAGCCGCTGGAGTGTGGTTAGAAAGTGCCCATGAATTAATGCAGGAGCTACCTACCGAACGAGTAGCGTACAACCGTAAACGGACGGCACCGTAAGGACTCTAACAATGGGGAATGACGCTAGGACGTTAGGAATTTCCCCCTTTGGAAAAAGGTTTCTCTTTTTTCAGCCCCGAGCCGAGTTGAGACAGGTAAAGAGAAAGGAAGATTGCGACGGACCTTACCAGTATAGGCAACTATAACGTCCGGACCAGATCCCCAAATCGTCCCAATTTCTCCCCCTTCCCGTGCACGAGGGAATTGCCCCTGCCTGCCACGCCCAATCTCGCCAACACCGTACCGCAAACCGGTACAGTACCCGACCTTTGGAAAAGCACAATACCAGATCACAGCGCATTGAAACCTGTCAGATCCAGCGATCCATCCGGCCGTTCCTGAGGTTCGCAACTTAATTTTTAGATCAGCTCCGCCACATTCACCGCACCCATATCCCTACCACTTCCCACGGCACCTACGGCATTCTCACCACACGATCCCAATCCAATCCAACCGCAACCCACCCAGGGGAGAAGAACAAATCCGGAGTTTCCGCCCGTCACCTGGCACAAGCTGAAGAATAACTATCATACGTGCATACCATAGGGTAGTCCGGCGTACCCTCCCCCCCCCGCATTTTGTGTTTCAAGTGATTTTGCGCTCTGGTTGCTGGGCTCGCTTCGCGGCCTTTCCCACTCTTCCGGAGGAAAAAGTACGCGCGTAAAAAACTTAGGGTAGCTCAACTCTTCCCCCCCCCCATTCTCGAACGATGGCGGGATAACCCCCAGGCGGCGGGTGCTTACTGTACTCGCCTATCGGGAGGGTGGGGATGTGTCGGGTTTCGCCACGATTAGGTTTTTAGAGTTTTTTGGCCTTTGGCTTTGTGGGTTTGTCGTGATACTTGGCGTATGGTGCCGGTATCGTGCGATGAGACGCCCACGATGAAGTAGATTGGATATGTTTTCTCAAGAATGCACAGTATCATACTTTCCTACTTTCTTGCTCCATTGTACGCACAATCTTCCTCCCCCCCAATTTTTCGCATCGGGCCGGAATAGATGGAAGGATGGATGGCTTTGCCGTTTGCAAGTTCCTCGCGGAGGTGATTCGCTGTAGCAGTAAAGCGGCGATTGGTATAGTTCTTGGTATCACATGTATACTAACGGAGAGGTTACTACTGTACGGGTACTCGTGCTTTCCCACCTCCCCTTCCTCCCCCCCCCCTTCTCCCCCTCCCCTTCCCCTCGGGTTCGCCCCACTTGATACGGTAACCCACCGTCATATCATATGGCGGACTACGGCAAAGTACGGCACCTGCGCGACATCCTGCGATCCGATACTTTTAGGCATGGTTAGGCACCACCAACCCACCGTAGTACTCGAGTACGGTACGCCTGCCGTACCGTGCCGCACCACGATCTTTTGACAGACACCCCCTTTTCTACTCGATCCTACAGGCGTTGAAGAACCTGAAACGAGGCTGCCTCGTAAGACTTCAGCTGAAAAGGGAGGAGTTGTTCGTTTCGTCTGATCTTCCTGCATGGATCATGGGCTTAAATTAGCCAGAAACTTGTACTTTTCCCCAGTTTTCTCCCTTTCGCCTTCAAGCCACTTGTATGGTTTGGTGGTACGGAGGACCCGCCGTTACGAATAGAGTTGGCGGAGACGAACCGCCAATCCAGCAGCCCAAACGCGACTCAGGCACACCCCACGTTTTCCTCCGGAGGCTGGATTACCAAAACTTGCAGTCTATGCTGCGGGAGTAAGCCGTCTGTGAATCGCTGACAGCGGAGTCCTAACAGTTGTCCTGGCATGGCATGGCATGGAATGACAGTGCGGCCGAGCCGCAGTTCGGGAACAGTTTTTCATTCTGATAGTCACGGTCTAGATATCTTGCTATATCTCTATGACTCTTTGATGGACTGCTCTGGAATGTTGTAGCATTGGAGCCTTAGGCTGCTAGCTATTCTGCGTTGGTTAATTTTCCACGAGACGATTAATTGCTGTGCACTCACGCTGCCATCGCACACCATAGCTAATGGGATCAATCGAGTCGAGACCCACACTCCCTCCCTACTCCAAACATAACGAAACATCTCATGAGGGATTCTATGGTAAAAAAAACAACATCCCCCCCACCAACCAACAAACCAAGCAGCCAACGTTTCCTCCCCTTGTGATTTCTATTATATGGTATATACTCCATCCGGAACTGATAGCATGGACCCTCCTACTCGGTAAGTATGCCTTACCTCCCCATTCACCCTATTCATAAAAATAAAAATAAAAAAACCACACCTTTACAGCCACCAGGATACGATACCACAGATGATGACAAGGCGGCTTCCGCAACATAGGGACCCATCTCACATTACCAGAGCAAAAACAAAAGCTGTGTGAGAAGGAAAAAACAAACAAAAAGAAAACAACCTACATAAACAGTTGTTATGCACATGTGCAGGTGTGGGTACGCATACCGATTGTGGCAATTTTCGCGATACAACCGACCAACTCTTTGATGGGATAAAGTTAAATCTTTCTCTCTCCGGGTAGAGAGCCCGCCCACCAGTACGATACGTCTCGCACGTAGTCCAGCACGGAACGACGGATGGCCAGCGTGAACTGGTGAGAGACACCTCCTGGAGGGGAAAGAGAGTCATAAAGGGTAAAAGATAAAGGTAAAAAAATCTCCCGGGAGGAAGGAGGTAGGAGGGGAGCCTGGGGAGGGTGGAATCGTTGGGAGGGCAGACTGACTAAACTGAACTGATGGATTGACAGCGGATCGAAAAAGTTTTGGCTTTTGGCTGGTCAAGCGTACCGTAGTCACGATATCGCAAAAGTATGACCCTATGTCGTACGTTGGCGGCATGGTCCGGCCCCGCTCGTAGCCGGAATACTTGATATGGGATCGAGTGTTCACTATTCCTCACTCTGATATGATAGTAGCGCGATCGTAAGGTGCGAACAATTATCATACGAAATGACCATGGTAATATCGCGATACTGGTAGTGCGAGCTTTGTTTGAAATTTTTTTTTTTTTCCTTCTTCCTCCTCTTCCTCCTCTTCGCCTTGTCTTTAGCATTTCCCATAGAGACAAACTGACTACACACAACGTAACATAACGCAACGTTTAATAATTAATTCCCCACCCCGCTCACAAATATTCCGTAGAACCATTCTCGAAAACAGTTACCCAATTCGAGGAGCTCCTCCACGAACGGGGCGGGAGGTGCCGCACCCGCACTGTACGAGTAGAATCCTGCGATACCATTATACCACGAGGAAGTAAACCGGGAGTCCCCCCCCCACCCAAAACATTTTACAGTACTCGTATCATACCAGTATTCCATTCCCAAAATCTAGACTAATTAATGAGCGGCACAAAAGACAAAGAGTGGACCATCGGCGTTGTCACCCACGGACGCGTGAGCCATGCCTAGACTACACCCCCACCCACTCCCTTGCCAATAGGGGAACCTCGGCACCACGAGAGTGGTCCAGTATGATAGGGTAAAACATACCGTACCCACACTTGTGATACCCGACATGGCACCAAAAAGTCCATGACGGTAGCAACGCACGCACGCGCTCGGAACAGACCGGTCTCTGCTAGATAACGTTTCCGAGACTCCGCGTTAACTTATAAAGTGACCTGAAAATGGCAAGAGTGAAAAAAAAAAAAACTAAAAAAACTAAAACTGCGGTAGGGTAGGAGGAATGATAAAATTTCTAATTGGGGGGGGTTTTTTTTTTCCCTCCTTCCCACCAGGATCAGATAATCATTTGAAATAATATCATACCAGAGGCTTGATTATATCATACGTGCTGAAATTAGTGAAAGTGATACGGTAGTTAAGGGGCACTGTCGGGGCGGTGTTTCTCTTCTTTTTTTTTTTTAAAATAAAATAAATGTTAATAGATGGATGAATGGAGGGATGGAATGAGCTGGCTTTGTT
>PYWC01000059.1:563278-586084 GCA_003182015.1 Tuber magnatum
AGTCAGTGTTCGTGTAACCATAGAAGGGTATAAATAGAGGTGTATTTTTCCTTTCTGTTAGAAGAGCACGCAAGCTTGGATTAATCTATGAGTCTTAAAGATATATCTTGTTCACCAGGTCTACTCCACTATCACAAGTGCAAGTGACTTAGATACAAATATTCTCACCAATATTGCATGCAGACGATGTGAAGTTGAAAAATGTTATAACTTCATGCTTGCTGGGAAAGAAAACATTTATAAACTACTAGCTTGGTCGATAAGTATAAGATAAGTAGTTGAGGTATTGAGAATGCCTCGTGAAGTATTTCTTGATCTATGTCAATGGTTTGAAGATAGAAGTCATCTGGTCTCAAACAAGTATATAAATGTGGAAGAATAGATTGCTATATTCATCTGAACTGTTGGACGTAATATCTTGAATTGAGATCTTCAAGATTTCAGCATAGTGGTAATACAGTGAGCTGGTAAGTGAAAATTGGTATTATTTAGTTAATTAGCTAATATGAAAACTAATCAAGTATGAACTTAATAGATATTTCAATATTGTTTTACATAGTCTCATGAAGCTTCATACAAGTTTTGTAACACTTCCTGCTAATGACTGCCCATATGAAGTAGAGAGAAACAAGAAGTTTTATCTATACTTTAAGGAGATACTAGTAGTAATTGATAGAACTCATATCATAGCACATGTGACCGGAAAGGATCTGGGACCATTTCATAGCTCTAAGAGGCAGATCACACAAAACGTAAGAGTAGCCTGTACATTCAATCTTCAATTCTGCTACATCTTAGCTGGATGGGAGTGGTCAGCTTATGGTGGGAAAGTGTTGAATGATGCACTGGATAAGGAATTTGTAATACTATAAGGAAAATACTATCTTTGTAATGCTGGGTATGCATTAAGAAAGGGATAATTGATACTCTACCATGGAGTTCAATATCATCTGTGTGAGTAGTACCAATGATATAATATGTCTATAATCTTCTAATTTTATCTATAACCTGGTATTTAAGTAAAGTAGTATTATTAGGAATTGTGAAATTAATGTAAGAATACTAATTGTGTATCTAAACAAGATCATGAACCAAGGAGGAGTTGCTTAATTTATGACAGTTTCAACTGTAAAACTCTATTAAGTGAATATTTGGTATACTGAAATGAAGATTTCCAATCTTGAAATCAGCTGCAGAGTATCCATTCTCAAGTCAGGTTAAACTTGTCTTAGCTCTGACAGCTTTGCATCATTTTATTAAATACTATTTAGAGTTACTAGAATTTGATTTCTTAAATAATACTACAGGAATAGATGATGACAATGAATACCCAATAGAACATGCTGAGTCGCATAGAACTGAAGTAGAAAGAGGATCTAATTCAGGTTGGTTTTCCTAATAGGAATATATAATTATGTATTAACTAATAAATTATTGGCTTTAGAGGAAATATGAGATCAGGATCTTAGTCTGATTATACTGAAGCAGAGGAGTATAAAGAGAATAAAGATGGAGGCAATAGAGTTACTAAGGAACAGGGAATGGTAAGATTGAGGGATCAGATTGTAACAGAAATATGGACAGATTATCAGTTGTATTTAAATAGATATAGAGTATAGTATTTTAAGGGAGATTGAATGGTACTTCATATTCAACTAATGATATATCACTTTATGTATAAAAGTATATATTTTATACATAAAAGCTATCTAATATATACATCAAGAGGTAAGTTGTGTAGTAATTCAATTGCTTTTAATACCAGGAAATTTAGCAATTGTCAGAAATCCAATTGCATTTTTTCTCTCCTAAAGAGCAAGTACTAACTTTGTAATTTCAGACTCTGTATACTCCTCGGACTTGCCATAAAGCTTAAAGAGCTTATTGATTACTTACTTCTTCTTGCTAGTCTGGGTCTAAATTCTTTATTTGATAGCCTTATTACGGAGAGTAAGTAGTACACTTGCAAGTGCATATTAGGGGGTTCTATTTGTACAGACATGTTTATTGTGATGACTTTTATCACTTATCTCTTCCAAGTCTCCACTACTAGCCCTAGAGAAACTACTACAACTACAGACAAGAGAGTTTGAATCTTGGCTACTAAAGCCTGCTCCCATTTTATGGCTTGGGTAGTTAGCCTGAGCCAATGTGGAATGATTAGGCATCATACTGGCAATAACTACCAAATCCTACTCAGACAGACCACTGAACTCTTCACCATCTCCCTCCAACACACTCATGTCTTGTATCTCTAATCCAACTTTCAAAGTGATTTAGTCCCTTTCTGCCTCTGACTCAATCTCCCCAGTTCTCACAAATCTTTTAAAAGCTGCAATATTAGAAAAGAACTTTTCAAGTAACTTATAGTAAGGCAATCTCTTATGATGATACTTGGCTGCTTTCTTATAGACCTATCAATCTATTTAACTAATCTCTTATTAGTTCAATTTAGGCATAATGCTATATATCCATATTTGTCTCTTATGATAGTGTATTGAAACCTGCTGTAGTATACTCCTTCTAGACTGATACCAGTATAGTGGAAATACTCTTAACAGCATCTCAACTAAATTCAGAGTTTGTTCTTATTTTGCATACAAATTTAAACTCACACTTAAGCTATTCCAAATTTCAATAAAAGATTAGCAACTTCTCTTAAATCCGTTTTAACTAACTTTTAAAACCTTGCATTTACTGGAATCAATACACTTATAAACACTTCTTTATTCTTGGTATGAAGAGCTATAATAGGCTGGGGGAGTTCGTCTTTATATTAGCTATTGAGTTCTACAACAATCTGGGGCCAAACCATTTTTTTAAAGCCAGTCTCAGTCCAATTATCTTGTCAAACATGCTTCATAAGGGAGTTTATAAAAAACTGCTCAGTTGTAGATATCTAAATACTGTTTCCTATGATTTATTATTTTCTAGACTCATACTACTAGGTTAGTTAAATATTAAACCAACTTGTTCAGGGTAGTCAATTCAGCAACCTACAATTTAATTGAAGGAATATGGTAATAGGAATTTCATAGAAAAAATCTTATATTGTACAGAGAAATGAAGTTGTAATTTGTATATGTATTTCACAATTTAATACAAACTACTTATATTATTGAGCTATATTCTAGACATCAGATAAGAAATTGCTTGTTAAGAAAGATGCTATAGTAAAAGAGTAGTATTAATGAACAGAATTATGTATGAAAATACTAGAATATTTTGGTTTCAACTTATAAACTATTTTCATGAAATACGATAGTTTTTTTTAGTGGTATATGCCAAACAGGCCCTAAGTGTAGTAAGCATAAAGCTACATATAATAGTACTTTCCAACTGTTAGTAATATTAACTGCTCTTATACTAGTATAATTATTATAGTTTATAGAGAAAAGAAGTAACTGTAGGTTCTAAATACAATCTTCCTTTCATCTAGCTTGGACGAGATCAGAATTTGTTTGCTTAACTTGGAATCTTTTTCATAAGTACATAGAAAAGTTTTTATTTTCTAAAAGATACTTATAATAAATAGTAGGAAATTGAATAATCTTTTTATTTTACTAATCTACAAGAATATTAGAGTATTTCAAGAGAAGAAAGATGTTAGATAGTAGTTAGGTCTAAGAACAAGTGAGTCTGGCTAGGGCTACAATAATAGATGAAGTGATTGCTAGAAAGGCTCACTGAGCTTTAATAGAGCAAAAAGTAATATGTATACTATAGAATAAATATATTGATAAGAGCTTATTTCTATTACTAATAATATCTGAAAGCTTGAGAGGTACCTCAATATTTATATTTCATATTTAGGTGTTTATAGTGTATTTAATTCTTCTGCTGCTTTTTATATTTTCTTAGTGTGAACTTTGTAGATCTTGAAAACCTTGGGCCTGCTTGACTCTAGTCTCTGGAGATATCTGTATATCTTGAACAGGGTGTTCCTACTGCTTGCTTGTCAGAATCTATGTTTTTATTATCTTCCAAACTCTTTTATCATAGTAAACGATGACTGGTTCTTTCTCTACATACTGAGTAACTAGCTTTAATAACAAACTTATCAAAGTAGTTAGATTTCTTATTCCTTTACAGTAGCTTCACGTAACGGAGAGGGTCCGTGTGGCATTCAGGGCAGATAGTTCAAGGCACATCACCGTAGGTGAGGTAACAGAGAGGGGCAAGAGTGCAAATAAGATGAGTTTGTATCAAGACTCAAGTAGTTTAAGGACAGGTTCTCAGGTATCAGGGTCAGGGTTCAGAGGTTCTGGTGATGTGAGAAAGAAACAAAGTTGTAATTCCTAAGTACAAGTGTAGACAGGAAATTACCTGATTGCGTAAGGAAAGTAAATTTAAGAGGGGCACACCCCTTTATATAATCAAGGAAAATCCTCCTCTGACAAATCTAGGACCTCCCAACCTATTCCCTCTGCGCAGCCACAATCTTTCATTAGTTTCCATAAGGTTCTGTTTTGTGAAGCCTTGGCTAATTACACCTTTCTCTCTGTTGCAACCAATACCCTAACCCGACCAGTCCACTGTCTGGCGGCCATGACACTAGCTCTCCTGCGCTACACCGAAACCCTCTGAGAGCTGTGTTTGTTATTCTGGAAGGGAGGCCTGGTTTGTTTGGGTAGTGGCGATGGAACTCATCAATCACTTCTAGTCTGTTGATGGTTGTGTCAGGTTCTTAAGTAGCCTCCTCATATCCCTTCATCAAACCAGGTACCTCAGCCATTATCATACCATTCTGGCATCCTCTACCCGCTCCACTTGCCATTACTCCTTGCTGTCAACTTCCACCGGTGGTGGAGTGGGGACGACCTGTCCCAGAAGTGGGCTCTCATCTGTCAGCACAAGTAAGGAAGTGTGAAACACATTGTGTATCCTCACCGAGGCTAGGAGGTCCCGGCGATAGGCATGGGTACCTATTTGAGCCATGATGGGGTAGAGGCTGAGATGTTTGTCATCCAGCTTCTGCGAGGGTCAGCGGGTTCAGATGTTCCTAGTGTTGAGCCATCCTTTGTTGCCTACTCAGAAGTGGGGCGCTGGCAGGCATCCCTGATTGGCGTACTCTTGTTGACGATCCTGGGCATAGGCAATTTCAGAATGAAGGTGGCTGTGGATATCTTTCAGACATTGGGCAAATACCCCAGCTTTGGATACCTCCTGGGGTCCTTCCGCAGAATCGAGAAAGTCCATCCGAGGGTCACAATCTTGTTTTGCTAAGAACAGGGACAGGCCAGTAGACTCGGAGGCGTGGTTGTCAGCTGCGAATTCCGCCACGGGGAGCTAAAGGGCCCAGTCATCCTGTTGATAGTTGATATAGGCACATAGGTATTACTCCATGATAGTATTGACTCTTTCAGTCTAGCCACCAGTCTGGGGATAGAATGCTGTTAACAGTTTACATGATACTTGCAACCGGTCACAAACCACCTGTCAGAATTCGGAGGTGAACTGAGTGCTACGGTCCCAGGTGAAAGTGGTTGGGTGACCGTGATGTTTTCACACGTGCTTGAGGGACAACTCAGTCAACATTGGGGCATCGATCATAGTCTAACAGGGTGCCAGGTAGTGCATCTTGGTTAACTGATCCACTAAGACCAGCACAGTATTATTACCCTAACTCCAGGGGAGGCCCATAACAAAGTCCATGGAGATGTATTCCCTGGGTTTGTTGGGTACTGTGAGGGGACACAGTATTCCAAAGAGGGCATGGTACAATGTGTGGCTCCTTTGGCAAGTATGGCAGTTTTCATGAAACGTCCTATATCTTGACGTATTCCAGGCCAGTAGAAATGCTGAGAAACCAGTTCATGGGTTTTGGCTCTACCAGGGTGTCCTGCAGCCAGACAGTCATGAGTTTCTTGCATAAGTGGTAGACACAAGGTAGGGTGGAGAGGGATATACAGGCGGTCTCGGTACAGTAGTCAGCTCGCCTCCCTTCAGCATTGCGTAAGGGAAGTGAGACGGGAATATCGGTCGCCCTGGTCCAATGCTCTAAGGATCTGTGTAGGGGTCAGGTCAGCATTATAGGCCTCCTGCCAAAGATCTTCTAGGGGAGATGCTCCTGTAGAGAGTGTGATGTTCGCCAACAAACCCATGTTATAAGGCTTCAACACTGCCTGCATCTGATGTTCTCTTCCCTGCTCTTCCTCTTCCTCCATTTGCTCTTGCATCTGAGTTAATGCATCTGCTTTTCTGTTGAGCTTTCCTGGCTGGTATTCAATGTTGTAGTCGAATTGGGTAAGGAATTCTGACCATCTAGCTTGTTTGCGGTTCAAGACTCGCTTGGTCATGAAGTGTTTCAGATTGGAGTGGCCAGTCAGGATCGTGACCTTACGGCCTATGAGGTAGCATTTCCATTCTTCCAAAGCACGGACTATGGCCATGAGCTTCTTGTTATAGATGTCGTAGTTGAATTCAGCAGGAGTATGCTTGCAGGAGTAGAACGCAAGAGGGTGGAGCACTCCAGTCGCGTCACACTGGAACATAACGCTCGCGGATACAAAGTCTGAGGTATCGGTTTCGATGATCACTTCCTTAGAGAAGTTGAAATGTGCCACAACAGGGGCAGTGGTAAAGACCATCTTGAGTTCCTCAAAGGCGTGTTGACGCTCAGGGGTCCAGACGAATGCTTGGTCCTTCTTCGTGAGGGTGGTCAGGGGCCGAGCGAGATGGGAATAAGCCTGGATGAAGCAGCAATAGAAGTTGCCAAATCCCAGAAAGGCCCACACATCCTGCACATGCTCCGGAATGGGCCAGGCAATAACTGTTTCCATCTTGGCGTTGTCTATTCGGATATCTTGGGTAGTGATGATGAACCCATGGTACTTAATGTGGTCCACATGAAACTCACACTTCTGGGGCTTGACCTCTAACTCAGCATCTGCTAGGGCTTTCAAGACCCAACGGATGTGCTCGATATGTTCCTTTTCGGTTTCACTATTGATGAGGATATTATCCAAACAGGGGGTGCAGAAGCAGTCTAATCCTTGGCATAGGGCTTTGTTGATATAGGCCTGAAAGGTGGTGGGGGCATTCAGGAGGCTGAATAGCATGACCTTGGATTCATAGAGGCCATATCAGGTCTGGAAGGCCGTCTTCTATTCTTCTCCTTCATTCATGCGGATCCAGTTGTATGCCCCTCAGATATCCAACTTGGTGAAGATTTTGGCCTTTGAGATTTGCATAAAGGTCTCTATTAAGAGGAGCAAGAAGCCACCATCCATGATAGTCATGTTGTTCAGCACCCAATAGTCCACACATAATAGTAAAGATACATCCTACTTTTCGAAAAACAGGATAGGGGAAGCTGGCAGTGAAGTCGACGGTCAGATGAAGTTCTTCTTGGGATTTTCATCGCGCCAGCCCCACAGTGCTACCATCTCTGGGGAGGACAGGTTGTATAAGGGGCTGAATGGGGTTTAAGACCAGGTAGCAAGGGAATGGTGTGGTTATCAGATCAGTGTGGTGGTAACTGATTGTGTTCCTTTTCCAGGAATAGTGGCATGAACTCATAGCATTCCGGAGACACAATGTCTTGGAGTTCTTGTTCTTTGAGCACCTTCTGGCCCAGGGCTCATTCCACAGCACAGGCTGTAAGGATATGAGGGATCTTCTCTTCCACTTCTTGGACACCAGTCACGTTGGGGGTACAGTTCTCCAATCAATAGTCAGACTTGGATGTAAGGGTGTTGCTCGCGAAGCGAATAGTTACATCATGTTGTTTGAGCGAGGGGATGCCTAGGATCAAGGGGTAGCTGCCTAGTATGATGATGATAAAGGCTGGCAGGGCTTCCAGGTGGTCATTGATCTTCAGCTCTATCTGAGTCAGGTGAGTAATAGTGCCAGAGATGATTGGCCTTGTGTCTATTACTGCTAATTGAATAGTTTCTTTTAATTCGAACAAGGGGAGGTGGTGGTGGCAAGTGAAGTCTTTATCCATGAATGCATATCGAGTGGCTCCAGAGTCGATGAGAGTGTGGGAACGGATTATGTTTTGGTTGTCTATAACGTCACAGGCGATCACTAAGGGGTTATCTTCAATTCCATTTTCCATTTGATCCAAAGACAAACTAGATATAGATAAACAAGGAAAAGACTTAACATTTCCTATGCCAGTGCCCCATTCGGCACATGGGACGACTAGTTTTCCAAATGCTCTGATTCTGGGTGGGTGTCTTCAGGGACCACGGGGGGTTCAAACTACAAGGTGGCAGCAGCCTGCATGTGACGGGGCCTCTTGTTTGGGCATTGTCAGGCCATGTCTCCATGACTACCGCAGTATAGACAAAGTCGCTTTCTCATACGATCATCCCGTTGTGCCTCGATCAAGGTGCGACGTCCTGTGGAGAGGTGCATAAGGTCAGAAGTGGTACCTGTGGCTGTGGTGGCAGCAGGAGTGGGGGTGGTAGAGTAGGGCTGAGTGGCTGCAGGGGCATGCCATGAGGTGGAGGAGGAACCCTTCTTATCAGCTATGTGAGCCTGGACATTGTTGTTCAGCTTCTTTAACAAGTTGGCGTAGCTAGTCAGCGTCTCGGGGGAGTCGGCGATGGTGGTCACGGCATCCTTCAGCTCTGAGCTAAGACCTCACTAAATGGTACCCTACTTGGCGGCATCGTCCCAGTTGGTATTGGCAGGCAGGCACTAGAAATCCGCAAGGTATTCTATGAACGTTCAGTTTTTCTAGGCGAGGTCCCAGATTCCCCTTTCAGCTGTGGCTACCTGATTGGGATCCCCAAAGGCCTGTTCTAGTTCTGCCAACAGGACCTCTGTGTCAGTATAGTTGATCCGTTCGTTCGTGATATTGGGCTATACCTGCTGGAAGGCGGACCCTGTGAGGATGCCAATAGCATATTCCTGATGGTATTGTTCATTGTTGAACTGGTAGTGGTTTCCGCGGAGTTTCATAGGTAGCTGGATGGCAAAGAGGCAGTACTTGACTGTAGTACCGTCAAACCTTTCTGGGTTCACGATCAAGGCTTCCTTGCTGCCACCACTGGGTGCAGTAGGGCCTGAGGGGGCGTTGGTGAGGGCGTTGTTGAGCCAAGTAACTATTGCATTGGCGCATACCAGGTCCTGTTTAGCGGTAGCGAGGCGGGTCTCGAGGCCTTGAACTTCGAGGCAGAGGGTCTGAAGCTCCTCAGTTAAGGTTTGTAGCTGCTGTTGCCATTGTTCATTGGTGGGGGACTCAGCAGGTGCTGGTAGGTTCACAGTCTAGAGGAGAATATCCTGGACATGGGTGAGATAGTTGTATCTCTACTCATGGGTTAGATTGCCTAACTGCTCATTGGACAAACTGGCGGTCTAGTTCAGGTTGGTGAAGAGCTTCGGGGGGACTCCAAGGGATTGTGACATAGTGTGGTGTGGGTTGGACCCTCGAAGACGCAACCTTGTGTAATAGGAAGGGTCTATGTGGCATTCAGGACAGATAGTCTAAGGCATACCACGGTAGGCAAGGTAACAGAGAGAGGCAAGAGTACAAACAGGACTGGTTTGTATTAAGGCCCAAGCAGTGCAAGGACAGGTTCTCGAGGATTAGGGTCAGGGTTCAGAGGTTCTGGTGATGCAAGAAAGAAACAAAGCTGTAATTCCTAAGTACAGGTGTAGACAGGAAATTACCAGGTTGCGTAAGGAAAGCAAATCTAAGAGGGGCACGCCCCTTTATATAATCCAGGAAAATCCTCCGCTGACAAATCTAGGACCTCCTAACCCTTTCCTTCTGCACAGCTGCAATCTTCTATCAGTTTCCATAAGGTTCTATTATGCGAAGCCTTGGCTAATTACCTCTTTCTCCCTGTTGGAACCAATACCCTAACCCGACCAGTCTACCGTCTGGCGGCCATGACACTTCAGGAATAGTGATTTTTTTCTTATTACACTAATAGTAGATAAGTCAGTACTTATAACTAGTTCCTAGCCATTTGACTCTTGGTGATTCTTCTAATTAAAGTATTTTTCGTCTATCAAAGTTGACTTATCACTGGCAGGTATTCTCATGACTCTACCTTTTCATAGTATGTGGTTGTGAATGATGATTTTATCTTAAGTACAGTCTTGACTTCTGGGTTTCTCTTTATATATATCTTCACAATGAACTAACAGAAAGGTACTATTTGACTTGTATGTAATAGCAGAGAATCTGTTCTTGAGGATTCCGCAAAAGTCTTTTCATAGGCCATCTTGGCCATTGCAGAGTAAGGGATATTACCCAATTGTTATATTTAGTAAATTCTATTCAGCTATTTTAAGTATCTTAGTAGAACCCAGGATAGAACATGTGACCTTATATCAATTATTATATAACTTGTCTTTATACTAGATTGATTTTTCTTATGTATAAAATAAGCTCACTTCTTCCCGAGTTTGGCTCAAATCTCTGATTCTATAATCTAGTAGTCTACAGATTAAACTTCTTTAAAGACTTGGTAAGATAGGATAAAAAATCTTTGTGTATTTACTGGGCCATGCTAAGGAAAACCTTTTCTTCTTATCCTTCCTCTACAACTATCATATTTCCTCCTTGTTACTTTATAACTCTTCTACCAGCTCTGCATATGCTCTAAATGTGCAAGCAGTTTCTAGGTATTCTTATCCTCTGAATACCTCTACTACTTCACAAAGTACCTAAGTTTACAGAATTTCTAATTATGACTATAAATCTTTCAAGCATGAGAAATAATCTTGCTTTTGACTATCTTTTCATCCTCATATTTCAGGTCACCATCTAGTCCCTCTGAAGTACTTAGAGGTTGTTTACAAGCTGGCCAGAGTGATATTTGGTAGAACTCTAGTAGCAATATATAGAATACTAGGTGGATCTTCCATTATTCTGAGATTTCTAGTTTGAATACCCAGCTGCTGAGTGGCTCCAGAATCTTGAATAATCTATTTATAACCTTGGCTTGAGCTTTTTGGAGTATTGTCTATGCAGATATTATTTGCATTTAGTATGACTAGGTCACTTATATGAAAGTTAGATTGTGGTTATATCTTTCTGTCTGGGTACTATTCTATTGTATTTCTGGTTGCCCTCAGCATTTCTATCACCTGTCTATATATCTTCTTTATCTAGTGAGTATAGGTGGGCACTTCTAGATTTTGAGCTTCTTACTTCTTTATCCATTCTATCTGGAGGTGGTGGTCATAGTTGGTATAGAACAGAATTAGTCTAATATACTAGTAATAGAATTATTGTAAGCATACTGCATTTGAGGGAGTAGTTGATGTTAATTATCTTGATTGTAATTTATAAAACTATGTATATAACCTTCTAACACTTGGTTGGTTCTCTCTGTTTGTCTCTTACTCTATGGGTAGTATATAGTAGACATCTTATACTTAATTTCTAATTGTTTGTAGAGGGATTTCTGAAATTCTCCTATGAACTTTCTACCTGCATCAAAGTTGATTTCCACTAGTAATTCATGTAGTTAACATATTTTATGAAGGAAGATTTAGGCAATGTCCTTTGCTATTGCATTTTCCTTAATACTAATAAAGTAGGCTATCTTAGTGAATTGGTCGACTACTACTATGGTCAGAAGATTTCTATCTAACTTTGATAACCAAGTTATAGAGTTTGTTAAGATGGAGGTCTATATCATGTAGGATATTTTTAAAGGTTATAGTAATTTATATTTAGCATGCTATAACACTTTATTGTATAGATACTCTTCATATAACTATATGTAGTTATTTATCTATTCAGCCAGCTCTCTCTAGTAGAAATCCTGTATCATTATTTCTTCTGTCTTTTCTTGACTAAAGTGTCTTGTAACCTTTGAGTTGTAACTACTTCAGGCACTTAACACCTGTAGGACTTTATCTTTTGGGATGAACAGTTATCTCTTATAGTATTAGAAACTATCAGCTAGTCTCCAATATATTGGCATTTCTTGTCTCTCAGCTTAGAGCTTCTCCAGTTCTTTCTTTCTTCCCTTCTAGTAGTGGTCAGCTATTTTCTTAATACCTAATTGTTTTATAAACTTAGAGTTCAACAGTTATAATATAACATTAACAATTACCATATTTGATAATCTGATTTGCTCTGCTATTAACACTGAATATTTATTCTAATAATTCTGATTAAAGTATTGGTTCTATTCCCTTTTCTCTTGCAAGTATAATATTCCTACTCTGATTTCAAACATTCTGGTTCCTGTACTTTCAAACTTCTCTTAAGCCTATTCAGTTTCTTCTAACTCTATTTCCTCATCAAGCTCACCATTATGAATTCTTTCTACAATAAGCTGCACTATTTATACCTCTTTTATTATATAGTAGTCTAGGTTCTTTAGGTTAAATGGTAATAATTTTACCTCTCTTTGATAATCTCTGTCTATGACCTCTACTCTGACTATAATCCCAGGTCAGGCTATCAGGCTACTCCTAGAGGTGGCCCAGATAAGGTTCTCTAAGATAATTCTATGACTATTCTGGTAGCTACTATCATTTGTCTGTAGACAGGTATTACTATCTTATATAAGATATAAATACTCTGTCCTACTATGTTGCTTAAATCTCTTATAGGAATTTGAGCTTCTGGGTATTGTTTTATGATATAGGTATATATTAGTTCTTATATTGATTGTCTCTAATTGACATCTTTTCTTTTTCTGTTACTATAACTATAAATTGGTTCAAATATGCAGTGTTTAATATTGAGAGCTTCTCACTTTATATAACTTCCAACTCACGATAGTACTCTAGCCATCTGCTTAATATATTGGGCTTTCCATCTCTCAATTCTAGCCTGTAGAGAATTTTTCAGTTGGAGTCCATCAACTTCTTTACTTATCTTATTTCTCTAGTACTTTAGGTTTTTATTGCAAGAAAGGATTGTAGATTATAATAGTTATGGGGTATCATATCAGCAAAAAATATTTCATGTCTAACTCATGGGTGCTAGGTTCTAATATTTTCCTTTTTCTATTTTCTCTCTTGTGTCCTATATGTCCTGTTCTCTGTTGCAATAGCTAATTGTATTCTGTATATTCCAAGTTTCAATTTCTACTTTCTTGTATCCACCATAGCCTCTATCTCAACCAGGCATTCTGATAGTATTCTTACCAGCTTTAGATATTTGTCCTATTCCTCAATCCAGCCCTCCCAGCTTTGGCATCCTTTTTGTTATAATATTTTTAGCTTGTTTACTTGACTCCAAATATCAATACAGTATTATACTATACTTTAGCTATATATTTGGTTCTGTATATCTGTAGCTTGTAGGGGTACTAGATTAAGGATTCTTGATATTACAATATCATTTGAGTCTGTACAAGTTAAAACCGGACTCTCAGGTCTTAATACCAAAACATTTATTCTTGCTTAGCCATATAGCTAAGAAGCTACCATATATGTAGAATTTTTTAGAAAATATTTTTCATTTCTTAATAACCTCTGTAGTATATTTTATAATATACTGTAGCTTTCTAGCTAGATGGCTAAACAAGAATAAATGTTTTAGTATTGAGGCCTAAGAGTTAGGTTTTAACTTGTACAGTTTCATTTAATGCTTATTATGCTTCAAAATTATTACTTGATACTTTAAATATTTTATGTTTGGTTTTACAGTGTCATGTGATACTTGTTATATTTTGAAAGTATCACTTAATACTTTAAGTATTTTATATTTGGTTTTATAGTATCATTTGATACTTGTTATATTTTGAAAGTATTACCTGATAGTTTAAATATTTTATATTTTGTTTTACATATATTGTATGATACTGTGGTTATCATTCATGTAGGACATAGACAGATTATATATATAAAGACTGCTGATTTCTACGATAGAAACAGTAGACTTCGACTGATAGTATTTCTAATATACTTAGTTGAACAGTTACTTCTTTGATCTCCTATTACACTCTTTTAAAGTCTATTGTAGTAAGTAGTACTCATCTCTTATAGATGAAGAGACCATCTGCTTCTATTATACTCAAAGTGTTATTAGCACCCTAGTACAAACATGTTACAACATCAGTTCGCCCATAGTTGAGAACCTGTCACTATATTTAAACTTGTTGGCTACTGTCCAAATAGTGATACTCTATTGTGATACATGAGAACCCTCAGTCTAGTTCTTTCTGTCTGCTACTGTGATATTTAGACTACTTCTCTATGATTTTTCTTACTTTTTATTCTCTAGATAGCAATACTTAGATGTAATATATAGTAGTACAACTAACTCCAGATCTCTGGCTTGTTTATTTCTATTTTATAATTTCTTTTTCTGCTACTTTTTAATATACCATCTATGTGGCTACTCCACTATTCTTACTTCTCATTTTGTGATATTTCTGCTTTACTTAACTCTTGCCTGTACTCCACTTGCTATAAGTACCTTTATCCCACATACTGGATAAAGGGAATTGTGTCACATTCTGGCTCAAATAGTACACCACCTCAACAGGATGTTATTGCTCTTTTGGACTTGTACAACTTCCTGTATTCTGACTAGTAGTTGGAGGTCAATTTATGAGTTAGTACTTTGTTTAATAAAGTTACTAAATTTCATTGAATATCCATTAATCAATCTAACTATTGACTAGCTATTACTACTTAGTCTTCTGAAACAGTTATATTAAGCTACTAATTGTACAAATATCTACTATAGAAAATCTTTGGACATCTAGCTTCAGCTATATGATAATGAGGTATTAAACCTTAGATGGGTATTACAAATAGCAGCTAAGCAAGACTGTGGCACATAGTGGGAATTAGTCAAGATAGCACATAGTGGGAATAGGTTGAGGTGTTGGAAGATTTTGTACTATGATTTACATTTAAGTCATAGAGTTTAGTATGACTAAGAGTTATCATTTATTGATATATTTTGATTGATTGATATATGTAAATGACTCACAGTTGTGAGTTATATAATAATAGTATTATAATTTTTATATAGTTCTGAAAGACCAGCCTCAATACCAACTTTTAGACAAAAAGTTTAACAATTTGGACCACAATGGCAACTGTAACACCTCTAAAATTTGGTACTCTTACTCTTACATATTCTCAAACTCCGACTCCTAAATATATAACATAATATATAATAAGAAATAAAATATTGAATCATATGAAGTATATATTTTATGATTAAAGAAAATACCTAAAATCAGCAGCATTCTAGATCAGTGAAAAAATTCCTGTTTAAAGTTAATTGAAGTCATACTACTGTTTTTGATTCAATGATCTACAGATTGAAGCTACAGAAACTAGAATTGAGAAATGAGTAATTGTATTATTTTGTTACAATCTGGCTAGAGGAGCGCTAGCCAGGTGACGGAAGCAAGGAAAAGATTTCACATATGACCTCATTTAGAGGTCATGCAGTTAAGTTATTCTTTCATGCACATGACCTCGATAGAAAGTCATGGGGCTTATTTATATTGATTGTGTTTTGCACATAACATACAGTTGTCATCATGGGGAGAGTCTAGGTAGGCCAGTAAGGTTTACTGGCGAGGCAGACTCGGTTATATTTTGTGTGTGACCTTGTTAGTAGGTCATAGGGCTTGTTTATGCATTTGATTTATATTGCATTTGATTTATGTTTTCGTACATGACGTCGCTTGGACATCCTAGGATGGTTTATGTTTTGCGCATATAACTCGTTTGAGTCATATGATGTTATGAATGATTTCGCACCTGATCTCGCTTGAGGATTAGGGCTGGGTTAGAGTTGTGGGAAGAGGCCTATATAAAGGCCGGGTTTTTACAGATGGGTTAGCTCTTCACGCAACCATCTACTGTTATTTCCTATCTACTACTTTACATTCTTTATAATACAAAAACCCTTATGCTCCAAACCTCTCCACTAGGCAGATCAACCATAGAGTCAAGAACCTATCCGCTACCTGGATATAGTTAACCAAAGAAAAGACTGATACTCTTGGTGCTGGTGAGAAACCAATTCTTACGTGAGAATACTAAGATAGGGCCAAGAGACTCGAGGAGCTCTGGAACACAGCGCAGCGCAGTTTGGTAGACAAAGAAGGTTGTTACCTGTCGCGAGTAATACTAGAAGTGGGAAACTGTAACATATTTGTTCTACTCTACATGAACTTGAGAATTCGCAATCTGCCTATAAGATGTATATCTAGTGTAAACATGCCTCTTAAAGTTTACCGAACCATATACCAGATTATTCTGATAAGCATCCATCATGTAAATTGTCCTCTGGTAATATTTTCAAATTAGTATATTTGGAATCCGTTCCAGTACTTGTGGTACTGTTCTGACTAGAGAAGGACAAGAGTATTCACAATGTGCTCTTGTACATACTTTTGCTCTGCCCCTAAAAGTACTCCATAAAGTTTAGCTTACAGTAAAGGACAGGATAGAAGATAACCTGATGTCCTGCAGCCTCTAATGTCTTCTGCAATTGTCACTTCTGGGCTTGAAAGTCTGGCTGTAAAGAGAGAAGAGCCCTAATATAACAATTGGCATTGCTTGCATTCTTATTGTAATAACCCAGCATACATGAGGTATGGTAGCCTGAACCTACACCCATACAGATGGCCATGCAGCTGACTGGTAGGAACCAGCGGGCAATTAAGCACTTGACCCATGGAGACCCAATGGCCCGGACTCTAACATGAGCCGAAATGGGTAGCAAGGTACTTAGGTACTTGGCTACATCTGGGAGCAATGTTAGCGTACTTAGGGACCTCTGAAGGGGCAGTTACTCTGCTAGACCGGGTAACTGGAGAAAGGTTACAAGTGTTTATCTCCAGTGACGGGATAAACAGGGTAACAGGGTAACGTCATCTTGTCCACCAGATAAGGTTACCCTACTCTCAGGATAAGGTTACCCTGTTATGGGGCTTGGGTTACCCTGTCTAAAGTCCTGAGTTACCCTACCTTTCAATACAAAGTCCCTTGGGGAGTTCAGGATAAATGACCGGAATATTTGTCATGTGAAGCCAGGCATAATACTGGAATCTGGGGTTCCGGGATATGCTATGGGGGGAGCCACACAGCTCTGAAGAAGCTGTAAATTGGAGACATTATTCCTATCATACCCCTCTGGCCCCGCCTTGAGGCCCAGACGTCATGGGCAAACAGTTGTGTAGTTGTGTGCAGTCTAGCAAGGAGGAATCTTTGTAGACCTGCTTGCAACACCGTATACGTCGCTGCCATCCGGTTGACTATAGGCTGTTCCCAGGATATATAGAAGGGCATAGGGTGGAAGGTGGAGTACCTCCTCCAAGTTGTTCGGAGTAAAATAGACCAAAACTGACGGAGTTAATAGGAGTTAACCGTGGGGATCCCAAGGGTAGTCTCAGGTGGTGTCAGGGCAAGCGGGAGAGTTTTACACCTACCAAGCCTGAACGTGTCCCCAACATCATAGGCTCTGTAAGAGAAGTGCAGAGACACTAAAAGCATAATGCCTACCACAGGTAAGGTGGATACAAGGTAGTGGTCATGGGTAGCACCCACTGGATCACTTCCAAACTACCATATCCTGTCAAAGATACTGGAAGCCCGAGAATCGTAAATAGTAGATAGATAAACCACTCACGGTAGCTTCCGGGGTCATGTAGAGGCCAATGCATATGAGAAGAGTGTTATAGATAATCTAGTTCATCAGGTGTCTTGACTGTTAGCCACTGGTAAGGTACCGATGCGAAAAGGTTTTCACTCGGGCAGGCAAAATGGAAATGTGCCACAGAAACGATAACCACATATAGTGAACGTCAACTAGAGTGTGTCGACATATGCAGGCTAGAAGGGTGTACTTGGAGACGTGTCAGACCACCCTTAGCACAGAAGGGTGTGCTCAAATAGTTGGAGTAAACTGATGGGGGAGTTTCTGGCATAAGATAAAACTACCTGAACATCTATGCAAGAACTCTCCTACTCCAACAATCAATCCTCTCGAGATCTTAATTGAGTGAAGTGTCAGGCTTAACGATATAAAGTTTTACCATTTACTTTACTCTCACATCTGTGTGAACTTTTGATGATAAGTTTGAAGTTGTTCGGTGTAGTCACAACCTTAGAATCCATCTTCCTAGGGGTGCTCCCATTACACTTATAAACAGGATTCAACTTGTGTTTACTATCTGTATTCCCAGGAATAGAGCATTAAGTTCGAAATCTTTATCCTTCTGGCCATAAATCGCACTCCTGTAATACAATATGCAATCCCTTAATATACCCATCTGGTAACATCATAGACTGTTATTACAGTTTCCCACTACTCATTGTATTCGCAACATGTAACAACCTTCTTCTTCTTCTTCCGAACTGCACTGCGCTGTGTCCCACAGCTCTTTGAGTCTCTTGGCCCTATCTTAGTATTCTCACTTAAGAATCGGTTTCTCAACAGTGCCGAGAGTATCGGTCTTTATATTGCTAACTCGATCTGAATAGCGGATAGGTTTCCGACTCTATGTTAGATCTGCATAGTGGAAAGGTTTGGAGCATAAAGGTTTTGTATTGTACAGAGCATAAAGTAGCAGATAGGAAATAAGAATAGATGGTTGCAGGAAGAGCTAACCCATCTGTGAAAACCTAGTCTTTATATGGGCGTCTACCTGTAACCCTAGCCCTGCCCTGATCCTCAAGCGAGGTCAGGTGCAAAATCATTCATAATATCATCTGACTCAAGCGAGTCATGTGCGCAAAACATGAAATATTCTATGCCCTCTAAGTGAGGTCCTGTGTAAAAACATATGGTGCGATGTATCTAAAGTGTGTACTAGAAGTGTTGCATCCTGTAATGCTAGGTCACAGGGTTATCAAGGATGACAAATCATTTTGTAGCGATTTTGTGTGATTTGGAATATATGTACGGTATTATTTTTATGATTTTATACATCATATTTTCCAATTACTTTCTACTCTATAACCTAACTATCTCACCTTTCTTAAATTTTACAATCCTCAACAAATCAAAGGAAAATTAGCGATTCAGCCATACCACCCAATCCTCTTTTGCCTAATGCTGGTACAGGAAATATGATCAATAGCGGTATTAATAAGAGTACTTTACGAAGCTGTGCTCGAAGAGACAGAATCCGCCAAGCAAATACACAAGTTAGTAGATTATTAAGATTTTATTGTTACTAATTCTGCAAAGATTTAATGATTGTATCTCTTTAGTCAGTAGCACCAGCAGTTGAACACCTAGTACCTGAACTTTCTGCCAATACACGGCAGGTCAGGAAATGCTGTCTATGAGCTGCTTTAGCTCTTGCTGCCATAACATAACCTGTTACTACAGACATACAGGTTACTGTAGAGATTCATCAAATTCCTCTGCTACTGGAGACTGAGGTAGAAATTATATCACAATTGTCACATTATCTACCAACCAGCATCAATGACTCTCTTAAAAAGCATTATGAGAGTTGGCCCCGCAGAGTAGGTCCTAGGAATCAGCGATGCCAGTATCATTACAAAATGTTAAACAAGGCATATAAGTCCCTACATAACCTTGTTAGTAGTCGAGATCACAGAAGGCACCTAGGTAGGTAAGTAACTGGCTTGTACTATACATAGTCTTATCAGGTATTTCTTTTTATTAAGCTACAAAGAGCTCTGGAACACAAGGCTTTAGATGGTCCCAATCTGTTTACAGGTCATATAACGAAGGTGGAATTAAGAAGAACTTTAGTTCAAACAGTTTGTGATAGAAAAGGATGCGGTCGAAGAGTAAGGGAGAGGATCATGAAACATGAGATAAAATGGGTAAAGGAAAACTATATTCCTAAGCCTAAGCATGGAAAGCATCGTAAGATTATTGCTTTATTGGAAGATCCAGAAGCAATGCTAGCTGTTTGGCAATATATTCAAGAAGCAGGAGAGAGTAAGTCATAATATCATATATTCTTTGAACTATATACTCATCTAGGATGTATAGAATTAAACTCTAAAGGCATTGCAAGAGCTGTAGCCAAATATTGGCAAGAAGCTAATAATGATATTTTGAACTATTCTCAGGCCAATGTTACTCGAGAGATTCAAAAGGCTATATCATCCTCAACAGCTAAAAGATGGCTCCACAAGTTGGGATTCAAGTGGAAAGAATATCAGAAAGGAGTATACAATGATGGTCATGAGTGTTCAGATGTTAAAAGTATCGTGAAGAGGTGTTTCTACCGTAGAGGAAATCCTATGAGCAGGAATTTCTGAAGTGAGATAAGAAGCTTGATATCATCTCAAATCCAAGACAGGAGTCTGGGGAGCTACAGCCAGTAATTTTGGTAGCTCAGGATGAATACATATTTAATGCCAATGATGGCCGACATTATATATGGATACATGAAGAACATAATCCTTTACAAAAGAAAGGATGAGGCAAGGGGCTTCAGGTGTCTAAGTTCTTAATACCAATTGGGCGACTGGGTGATGGTACAGCTTGTGAGATTATGCACTGTGGAGGTGAGACTTGGTGGAATGGAAATTGACTATTAGAACAAATTACACAAAAAGCAATCGCAGCTTTTGAGAAACAATTTCCTGGCTGTAAAGCATTATTTGCTTTTGACAATTCATAGACACATTTAAAATATGCTGAGAATGCCTTGCGGGTATCAGAAATGAATCTTGAGTCCGGTGGAAAGAATGCCAAGATTATGTATGACACATTTGTTATTGATACAAGTTATCCAGAGGGTAGATACAGGCAGTCTATAATACTACTAGATGGAACTCCGAAGGGATTAAGAGCTGTCTTGACTGAGTTTAGTCTCTGGCCAGCTAGGGAGAATGGAGGTTCTGAGTTTTTAACCCAATGTTCAATCAAGTCTTTCAGAGAAAAGTCTGTAAAACCAAATCCTCTTTGACTCAAGGGTGGATATTGTTGTGCACGGGACTTCTTGCATCCCAGCTGGACTTTCAAAAACAGAAATGTCAAATTGAAGAAGTCATAAATGCTGCAGGACACGATATTATATTCTATCCAGCATTCCACTACGAAATAAATTTCTTTGAATATTTTTGGTGGGCAGCAAAGCGCTATGCTCGGGACAATTGTTTATGACTTTGAGTTATTGAAGAGATTGGTACCCAAGGCATTGGAGATTGTTCCAAATAAATTAATTTGGAAATATACTACACGGACAGAGAGAATTATGGAAGCTTATCATACAAATGTGGCTTATGCTTCCAGTGAATATGAAAGACCAGTTCACCAAAAGTATTGTTCACATCGTCATGTAAATACCTAGTTTGTCAATTGTTTCTTGATCTTCTTATTATGATTAATATCTCAAAGCAATAGTGTCTATTCTATATCTAAAATTGTGTAGATATGACAGAAAGCAGTTTCGTTATATCTGTGGTAGTTAAGAAGTTGGGAATTTAACATGATATCATATGATTGAAGCAGTAAAAATGATTTGTCATCTATAATAACCCTATGACCTAGCATTAGAGGATGCAATGCTTCTGGTACATGCTTTAGATGCATCGCACCATAAATCAAACGCAATATAAATCAAACACATAAACAAGCTGCAAGACCTACTAACGAGGTCATGTGCGAAACATAAATGAGTCTGCCTTGCTGGTAAGCCTTACTGGCCAGTCTAGACTGTTCCCATGACATCAACCATACGTTATGTGCGAAATGCAATTAAACATAAATGAGCCCATGACCTACTAAAGAGGTTATGTGCATGAAAACAATTTAAATATAAATGAGCCCCATGATCTACTAACTAGATCATGTGCGTGAAAACATAACTTAACCCCATGACCTCTAAATGAGGTCATGTATGAAACCTGTTCCTTGCTTCCGTCACCTGGCTAGCACTCCTCTAGCCAGATCATGACAACCGTACATGATTTGAATTGGGATTATCTGGGTGGATAAAGTAACTATCTTTCATGGGGAATATATTCTTCTCCCCTTGAGTCAGGTTCATATTGCCTGCCTGGGGAGCATCAGTGGTATACTTCTAGTGAATCTTTACGTTATCAAATGCAAATAAGCTTTGGCATCCTGGGAATGCAGTTTCAAATGCTGGAATTGCTTTCTCTGTAAGCTGTTTCAGGACTAACTCTCTAGTCCACCAGATATCACCATCCTATTTAAGAATTTTACAGATAATTCTACTACCTAGCCACCCTACTGGTGTCAAGAAATTGGACATATAGAGGCCCTGTCCATGACCCTTCTTTTGAATTGGTATCCTGTCCTTATGTATCCAGATTTTCTTCCATCTATTATGTGAATTAAAAGTGCATTCATCATGTGTAATAAAGATAATTGGTCTAATCTCAGAGTCCAACTCCTTAGAAATTGGGTGGAGGTGTTCTTCCCACTCTACTATTGATTGCTTTAGGAGTTACATATATGGTAGAAAGATATTATATCGATAAGCCTTTATATCTTTTCTCTCATGGCCGTCCTTGTAAATTCCTTTTTTAACTGCTCTCCAATTCCATCTTAGCTTTAAAAGCCATGCCCTTGCAGACCTACTTCATAGTACTTTCTTAATCTTTTACTGTATGTCAGCAATTAAAATACTAGTAAGTTGGCCATTCTCAGAAGAGAAACCTTCATCTGAAGTGAAAGTTTCTGTCCAGTAATTTGTCACAGCTTGTGCAAGTCCAGCAGAATCTATCCCTATAGAATTGCTCAAACAATTGGTATTTAAATTATCATATTAAAAGAATAGTTAGCAGACTAATAGACCTTCACTAGCAATAGACATATACTACTGTATTGCTCATCCTCCATCTCCATTACAACTCCGGTCATTGAAATTTATTTCCTAATTGGGAATGACTCAACACCAGAGAACTATCACCACTTTTCCGGTCTTGCACCCCCCCCCCGCT
>PYWC01000059.1:595237-632443 GCA_003182015.1 Tuber magnatum
GCCAGCCTCGGCTGGCTACTTTTCAGTTTGGCTCTGATGCTGCTCGCGGCGTCATCCATCCTCCTTAGCTGGCATCCTCTCTGCTGGGCTGGCATCCCCTCTGCCTCCTCTTTCCGGCTCTGACTTTCTCTACAGGAGTCATCCACATTTCAGCTGGCACCTTACTGCCACCTACTCTGTGTTCCGGTGGGCTCGGGGTCAGCTTCGCCTGCCACACGGCGTGACTTGTCCCCCTCCTTTGGGATCCGGTGCTTCCGTCCTTGGCCACTCGGGCACGCTCGTCGGTTGCCCTCTGTTTCCCTGGCCTGTTTGCCTCCCTCTCGTTTCCTGCTCCATACCAGGGTAGGGCTTGTCATCCGGGGTGGTGGGGCCTTGGTACAAGGCATTTGCTTTAGGGGTGGGATAGTATGGGGTTATATTACTCCTTTCCGGGTCTTGGGGTTTCTAATTTGTGGGGATCTAACTGTTGTCTCACTGTCGGGAGGGGCTTTCCTTTGTTGCTGCACGTCTGTGGAGGTGTTGGGTTTGCTGTATTCAGCTTCATCACTTCGGGTCTGGGTTTTTATACCCCTGAGGGTTTTCCATGGCTTCTTGTGGGTGGTTGGACTGTAGTTGGAGGTCTTTATCACTATACCACTCACGGTTCATGCGTTCCTTGTACCTATTTATAATAAACAAACGAAATGAGTTAAAAAAAAAAAAATACTCCTGTATTGCTTGCATTGTCCCCTCATCTGTGAGCTAACTAGCTACTTTGGTATGCTTTTCTTAGCTTGGAGCTGATAGCTTTTCAAATTGGATATAATTAACCTCTTGTTTTAAAATCCTCTTCATTACCAAGAAGCCCCATTCTACTGATTTTGCTATCAATAAAGCAAGATCTTGTCTGGATTTCGATAGAGTAATAGGGTCTGTTGGCTGCCTTTCAAGTTCTGCAGTTTTCTACTGCTTTTCAGCTTTTAGCTACAATTTTAAAAATATAAAAAGCTGAGTGTTCCAATCTAACTGCAGTTTCGCATTTGTGGTCTCTCTAGATCTTTGTTGAGACTTCATCTTTCTTCTAAGTCTCCATAATGTAGATATTAGAATTTCCTGCTTCATAATTCTTAGTAAGCCACCAACCTGTGGCCAACTGAGATAAGTCTACTCACACAATCCATAAATACCATTCTCCTATTATGTAAAAATTAGTGTTACAAATCTCACAATCTAACTTGTTGGGTTCTTACTTCTTCATATTCTAACAGGCCTATTTTCTGCTTAAGTCTTAATTGCTTCGTTTTAGTATACTATTTTTGATTGCACACGATTCGAGGAAGCAAATCAGACTAAGTATAAGTGGACTGGTATCTAAGTCTCCCATAGTATTGCTGTATCCTCTGACTAGAAGGATAATATTTTACACCTATTGGTCTAGTAGTGGATAATTCAGATATAACTAATTAAGATGTTGTCCTAATAGCTGCCTCTTTCTTCTTTCCCAACATGTATTTTTGGAATCACTGCTGACTAGTCATAGGGGATGACTGTAGTAGAACTACATTTACTGTACTATGAGTAGCCTTGAATATTCGTACTCAGTTTCAAGTTGCAACATGCTTCTGCTGCTTTTGCTGCTCATCCAAAGCTATTGGGCTATCCATTGTTTAAACTCACTTCAACCTTGAGTATCTTATTTCAAAAAAGCAGCCTAGTTGGCAGTCTTTATTTTATTCAGATAAATTAAGGATTGGTATAATGGGTACAGAAACCAAGAATAGAATAGACATACTAACTTTAAAAACTAGATATTTGGTTAGTAGATATAGTGATAAATGGTAACAGAGTAGAGAAAGGAAATAAATATAATAAGATGAGAAATTAAAAATAGAAGTCATCATAGATATATAATAGTAGTTAGGGTTTTGTAAATTAGAATACAGGATATCAAATTTTAGAGATCTTATGGTTACTATCGTGGTTCAAATTGTGACACTTTTTGTCTGAAAGTTGGTATTGAGATTAGTCTTCCAGAACCATATGTTATGAATTGTTTATATATTTGAATTGGCTCATATTTGTGAGCCACATAATGTTATGACTTTTACATATGACTCAGAGAGCAGTCATGAGTTTCATACATATGATGTGAGTAGTGCACATGATTATAACTCATAGCTGTGAGTTATAGAGTTAGGGTTAGTATAAAGAGCTAGTATAAATAAGGTTGCTAGGACCTAAAATGATGACCTCTTCACACTATCACCTTTCTATCTTTTTACCT
The DNA here is from genome assembly GCA_003182015.1 of Tuber magnatum. Taxonomy (NCBI): domain Eukaryota; kingdom Fungi; phylum Ascomycota; class Pezizomycetes; order Pezizales; family Tuberaceae; genus Tuber; species Tuber magnatum. The sequence goes on from PYWC01000059.1 coordinate 597,501, forward strand.
ATAACTTTACTACTCTACTTGTTACCTATAGGGCAATGTTGTGTACAGACAGCCACTAGACAAAAGTCTTAGTAATGGTGTGATGTGAGATAGTGCGTGCCACACTAAATCATGTAATACTGCTCACACCCTCCTGCTGGCTGCCCTGAAATGAAGTAGAGAAACATCAGATGAAATAATTAATATTAAAAATTAAAAATTAAGAATTAGAAATTAGGAATTAAGAATTAGAAATTAGAAATTAGAAATTAGAAATTAGAATAGAGAAAGAAAAAAGGAAATACTAGCCAGGGGCTAAAATTGCGTGTACCAGCCTTTGGCATCAATGACAGTAGAGACTCTGGAAGGCATGGAGCACCAGAGCTTTTTGAAGTAGGAGTTGGGAATTGTGGCCCACATAAGAGGTAATACTTCAGCCAGCTACTGCGAAATTCCGTCGGGCCCACCTCAGGTATCCAGAATGTCTGCATACTGAATGTAAAGCTGGTACTTCAACTCAACCTATGAGGGTTCAATGAGGTTCAGATCGAGGGATCATGGGGGATGCGCTTCAAGGTTGACTCCATTATCCTCACACCACTGGCATGTATCATGTACTATATGTACTCGTGCATTATCCTGCTAGAATAGTGCATCTCCCAGCTCCTACTCAACCCCCCCCCTCATAACTGGTAGATGATACCTATCCAATAGGCTAATATAAACTCACCAGTCCACTTTGCTCTCTAAAAATTGTGACTAAGAGCCCCCGGTGGCCTCCCCAAAAGCACCCACATACCATCAACCCTATTTCATTTGTTTTTCTTTATGGCTTGATGCAGTCAGTGAGCCACTTCTCTTCTGGAGTTCTAAAAACCCATTTTTGTCCCAGATGGGCTGACTTGCGCACAGTGCACTTGTTGCTATACACAATATTGCAAAAGTCCTTGGCTGTTCGATCCTTCCAGGCAAGTGTCTAATCTAATCTTTCTTTGACATGGGCAGTGGTCAAGCAAGAGCATGTTTGGGCAAGCCACTTTTTAATGTTGGCTTCCTGAAAACCACTGTTGATAGTGCAGATCAAAATATAAGTGGCATGGTAGTTTCACAGCTTCAGCCTCATCATGCCTTACTCTGTTTGGGCAGCCTAAACTACTACTTGCCACTCATGCTGGCTGAGAATAACTGGCCTACCAGAGTGTAGGGTATTTTCTATATGGCCTCAGTCACATGCCCAGGCAAGAAAGTTGCATACAGTAGACAATAGATAGTTGACCAGTATGGCAACACCGATATCTTTTCGAAAATATTAAAAATGGCAATTATCAGGCCTTTTTCTATATCCATCATCTCCCCTCGGGCTGTTTTTAGCTTGTGGCATGAAATGGAATTCTTTTTGGATAACCTTTTAGTGTATATCACATTATTAATATCTACACACACTACTTTCATATCATTGCTGAGTTACTCCTGACTCAGTATTACCAAGACTTTTGTCTAGTAGCTGTACTCTCATAAGAGAGTTGTAGGATAGGAGCCTTAAGCACTTAGCAATCAGACTAACAAGAAGAAGCAAACCCTTAGATGAACAAGACTCAAGTATCATCATCTATGTTAAGAAGTATACTGATGGGTAGGAAACATTTCAATTGTCATAACTCATATATACTGGGTTGTTATATCTAGAAAGGCCTCTAAATATATCAAGTATATTTGGAATACAACTTTCAGCCTAATTAAAAGCTAACCACAAATTATTTGAACCAACTCTGCAAGTTATTAAAATCCGATCACTATATTAAATACATGCAGGAATTCTAAGTTTTGTAGTAACTTTTTACAAGTAGAACTATTAGCAGATATCTGAATAGAAAGATACTATCATTTTTAGCTGAAAATTGAAATGTGAGCACTGTTTTATATAGGTGTCAATATGAAAATATTGGCCAAACATGCCCCTCAGCCAAACATCTCTCTAAACCTAGTTTTAAGTTACCTCCCCCAGAGGTTTGCATAGCAATCACTACAATTCCAATAAATTTACACAAGTAATTTTATAAGAAAGTTTTCTAATACTAATCCAATAATAGTACAATATAATTTTCAAGTAGTATAGATAGTATTAAAATTACTTTCTCTATAAAGCTGTAACCGGTACGGGTTACTAGGGTTTTAGGTTTGGTTTCACAGTATCGTTTGATACTTGTATTGTTTCGTGTGCTATCAGTTGATACACACAATGTTTTATGTTTGGTTTCACAGTATCGTTTGATACTTGTATTGTTTCGTGTGCTATCGGTTGATACACACAATGTTTTGCAATATCGCTCATACTGGAGATAAGCGATATGCTGTATTTAAAGACCGCTGATTCCCGCGATGGAAACAGCAGACTTCGACAGACAGTATTCTTAAATATACTTGGTTGAACGGTTACTTCTTTGATCTCCTATTACACCCCGTTCGAAGCCTCCTTTAGCAAGCATCGCTCGCTTTGCATTGATCACAAAGCCATCTGCTCCTATCGTACTGCTACGTGACTAGGGCCAGGCCCGAACACGTTACAAAAGCTATAATGTAATAGAAGTAAAATATAAGTACGTTCAGGCTATCTATTAATAAATTTAACAATACAGAATTATTTCTTACTCATTTTATTCTTAGAACTAGGCAGACTGTTACATATAAGTCGAACTGGTATAGTAAAAGGGGCATGTTACATGATCATTCACAAAAGACCAGGTGTTTGATCCCAGAGTCTATCAGACTATGCAGAAAATGAGTTAATATCTACCAATAGGATGTTGGCTCAAAACCCTCAATTACGCCACTACAGAAGGTCACCGACCGAAGGGTTTTCACAGAGTCTTCACCAGAAGATTGTCAGCTATTCTGACGAGGTCAAACAAACTAAATCAGTTCGTTGGTTGTGGAGATAAACGTATGCAAAAATCCCTCAGCTGTGCCAACGGATAGATGCCAACTGGGGAGAGGTCGGCTACTCCAATAGGAGTCCCCAGCTGCTATGCAGGCAGTAAGACCGAATTTCAAGTCCATTGGTGGAGGTATGCGAAGGAAAATCCAGACAAGGGGACGATACCCAAGAGACGATCGTTCGCCCACACCTACAGGCATGATAAGGTAGAGTCCAATAATAGCCTACCGCATGGAAGATTAACCCTGAATATAACGAGGCCTAAACGCCACTGGCGCAATAAGACAGAGGCATGCCTTCTGTAGGTTGACGCAGATGGATAAGGAATCTACCTGTATTGATAAGTCTGTCGTTGGAGCTGATCACTTCTTATGCAAACATAGAACCAGTAGCTGCTTGCCATGGTAAAAGGGTTCGAGTGACTACGCTTAGAGCGAACACTGTGAGGAGAGGGGTGGGACACCCTCCCCACTGTTCGAAGAAAGTGGAGTCAAGCAGAATAAAGGTTTTCAGGGTCTGCGAAGTTCGTACAAGGAACAGTGGGAGAAATAGATAGGCCGTGAACACCCAGACGCGGAATATAAATATCGAGATGCTTCCCACACTTTACAGACATCATCAGTGACGGAGAAGAGATCTTATTAATATATTCGTTTTACAATACACCTCCTATAATACTTCTATCTTGATATACCAAGTAAGCCTTCCTAGCAATCACTTCATTACGTATTGGGCCTTAGTTCAGACTCGTGTGTTTTTAGAGTCAGCTACCACCTAACACAGACAGCCTCAACCTCTACCAACTATCACTCAACTCATTCCAATAATCTGATATGTTGTATCAGATACTATTAGTATTTGTTTAAGCATTCTGTTATATTTGGAATAATTTTTATACAAATCACAACACTAATTCCAACAATTAACCCCTCCTGCATAAAGAATTTATAAATATATTTCAGATATATTGAGAGACAAGCTATTCAACTATGGAATAAAAATAAAAAGAGATAATTGAAGATTTTAAATTTAAGAGCTAATAAAGAGTTCATTTCTTATAACAAATATATTTTAAAACCTTCAGATTATACTCTCTAGGCTCAAGACATATTATATGTATTGTGATTGATTTGTTGTATCGAGTGAGTAGACCAATTTTCACATATTAGCATTCCTATAGAAAAATTACTTACATAATAGGTTCTATCATATTCTGATTTAAGGGATTTTGTTATACAAAATATATTTCTCGATACTTTCTGCAAGCATCAAGTATAAAGAATATAGTTAATGCAAATCAAGCTTCACCCTACAAGTAACTGGCTTTTTCTGATATAAGTCTAATTCCTGCATTTTTGGTTGAAAAGATAGTATACAGTATACACTATCTTTATACTAATTTTATTAATACTTAGGTATATTTTATTTATTTTAAGTAAACTTGTGTTTTATTTTGAAGAATATAACTAATTGAGGTACTAGGTTATATTTTATATCTTATTTTAAGTATTGTTTAATACTTTGATATTTGGCTATTACTTATAAGTTATAGATTATGCCAGTAAATTGATTTTATATATTTAAAAACTACTGATTGAATATTTACTTCTTTGAATTCCTATTATACCTTTTTGAAACCTTCTTTTGCTTTATAGCTTTTATCTTTTATTGAGCAAGAAGGCCAACTGCTACTTTCAAATTGAAGTGTGAACACAGTACAGTTTGGATATTAACTTGTTGGTTTTCCTGTCCTGACCATGGTATCATTGGTTGGATAAGCTGAGGTCAAGAAGGTGTTCAAGACTATCTCTAAGTATGATGAAATTTCGAAAATAATAAACATGCCTAGGTCAGAGATGCATGAAAAGAAGAAAATCTAAGGGGTAGATTTAAACAACACATGGACTACCACATTGCACAAGGCACAAAAGCACAAGCAAAATCTGATATTTGAGAAGTGTTAAAATAAGAGTAAAGAACATTTGAAGAGAGATATTATACTGTTTAAAATACGATACTTAATGAATGTTTCAATGCCTTTATTGATACTACAAAATACGAAGGTTAGGTAGTGTTGCCGTCCAGAACCTAAATCCTAGCCAGTTGCTACCAAAATACAGTACACTGTTCAAAAGCTCATCACTCCTTTACAAAGACCAAAAGTTTAGAGGTCTTGTTATATTGGGCTACAGCATGTATTCCATAGGAATGGCAAGAGAGTTGAGTGGAAGAGGAAGGTAGTGCAAATAATGTACTACCAGCACTTCGAACTCCTACTCTCTTAGAGGGTTGAGCATATTTTGGCAGAATTCTACTATCATGCATATCTGACTAGTGCCAAGAGGATGAAAAGATTCTGCAGGGAACAAGAGGAGATAGGAAAATAAAATGTGACATAGAAGCTAGGAGTGGGACATAGCCAGAAATAGAGGAGAGACTATACCAAGAGTTTCTAGCTCAGTGGAAGGCAGGATAAATAGTCTGAAGAGGGTGGTTCCAATATAATAGTAAAAACTTATATTGTGAATGCTATCCTGTAGATGGTATTAATTTTTCTTTTTCACATGGCTGATTTATCCAATCTCTTGAAAGACTTTATGTTACGATACAGTTTACAACAAATTTGGCTCAAAAAATACTACAAGATTATTTATCTCAGATAATTAATTTTATTCGCTTCAATCAACAAAATATGCAGCTACAAGATTGGGACCTAGCTTATGTATTACCTGAGCAAACAGTTGTTAGACATTTTCCTCCTGCTCAGATTACAAATATGGATCAAACTCCAATCCGATTTAAGTATCTTTCTGGTAGGACCTACATCTTAAAGAGAGCCAAGATAGTATGGACCAAAGCTGAGAAGAGTGTCTGGGATAAAAGACAAGCTACGATTCAGCTTGCTGTACTTGCAGATGGATCAATGTTAAACCTACTAATTATCTATCATGGAAAGAGGCTCCTACTAGAATGTGAATTATAATAGTACGATTCATATGTGACAGTTAAGTTCGATGATGAAGCCTATGCAAATGAGACTACCATTCTGGAGTGAATTCAGGAACAACTTCTTCCCACTATTTACCGTGAAATTATTTACTCTCCTGGCCCAATCTCAGAGAAAACAGGCGTGCCTTGTGAAACCCCATATTTAAATGCACCTGGTCTTATTGCATTAGATACCGCTAGCTTTTACCAAACACCTACAGTGTTACAAGCACTCCATGATAGCAACATGGTTCCTGCTCTAATTCTAGCAGAGTGCACAAGTTTAATTCAAGTTCTTGATATTTTAGTCAATTGATCCTTTAAAGATTTACTAAAAGAAGCAATAGACAATAAACTATTTTCTCTGATTGAAATTAAAGGTGAACGAGTACTTCATTTACTTGATAGTACTATCAATAGTGATTCAAACTTAAATGCATCTGGGATTATCTCAGCGGTTGGATTACATCATATTCTTCTCACTTGAGCAGTAGCAAGTGCTTGGGAGAACTTTCAGGAAATAAAATTATGAAATATTATCAAAAAAACCTTTCACAGATATGTATTTCTTCCTAATAATTCTTACATGTTCTAATCTTATCAAATATTTAAATACTGTTGGCATGGCCCTCCTAATCAATAGCTCCTGTGATAGTGAAATATCTATCAAAGACCTCACTACAGGTGATTTGGTAGTTGGGTATTGGAAGCATGACATGCTAGGTACAGGGAAGTTGGATCTAGAAGAAATTCCGGTTGATGAAGATGAGCATGCCAGTGTTTCATCTATTAAGCTGAGAGGAATATTACTTCAGGTTGGCTGAGTGAAAAAGAAGAGAGCTGTTGAGGGCAGTGAAAGTAGCAGGCTGCAAGAAAGGCGGATAATCACTTGTTCTGTTTGTCACCAACCAGGACACAACAAGTGATCACCCTCATGCCAGGGCCCCTTTAAGAGTGGCACAATTGAGTTACCTTAGTCTCTATTACTGTATTCGAGTCTTAATAAAATCTTTATTTTTATATTGTAAACTAAGCTGTCTAAGCCAAGAACCAATCATGCAAACTTCCTCCTCGGCCCGGGCATGTTCGTTATTTTCGAAATTTTATGATAGGCTAGGGTTATAGATTTTAAATCCGACTGGAATGTCTCAACAGCAAACCCCTCTATTGGTTTCCGAGTTTCATGCACTTTTAGTGATTTTAGTGAGTGCAGAAAGCGCTCCTCTCATGCCTGTTTAAGAGAGATGGTTGCCACTATTATCTCCTAAACTACTGAAATTCAGGAAATACTGCAAAAACTATGGAAATTCGCTAAGTCCGGACCAGGATGTATTATATCCGAGCAAGTAGGATGGTGGCTTGGTAAAGGCATTTGATTGGCTGAATCAATTAGGTACAAAGAATGAAGGTAGTTTATTTTTTTCTCACTTGGGGTTGAGTGGCAACCAGGCACCTTTTGGGACCGTGATCATGAAAGTGACTTGAACAACAACCATGTGCACTCCATACTACTATGTCTCAATCCTCAATACCTATCTTACCCCCAATTAAGAAGAAAAGAGATCCCAAATGGAAACCAATTTCTGAACGCCATTTTAATTCCTCCAAAATCAAACCCAAAAAACGGTAAGAAAACTCCTTGGGTCAAGCACAAAAGATCCAAGTTCTTACCTATCTTCACCACTACCCAATTCCTATATACCCAACTATCTATACCCCCTCTACTACATCTTCCTTCTATCTTTCTACCCAAGCTGAAGCCTCTAAGCAGTTTGGTATACCCCAGCACACTATTTCAGAATGGGTTAAAAATAAGGAAAATATTGAAAGCTTAGAAGATAGAAGTCATACATATTTTTGTCCTTCTAAAAGTAAGGTTAATTGTAAATGGCCTGAAATAGAGCCAAAATTGTATGAAAGATTCTTAACTGGAAGGAAGAAGGGTCAAGCTATTAGGGGAGAATGGTTTAAAAGACACTCTATGGAAACATTTCTTTCCATTTATCCTGATATAGAAAGATCTATTTTCAAGTTTTCAAATAGATGGTTTGAGGGATTCCTGGAAAGGCATCAGATTAGTTTAGGGGCTGTTACCAAGAAAGCTCCAAAGGTAAATATAACTCTGATTTCTATATCCAAAATACTTACAAAAAAAAAACTAATTTATTTAACTAGGTACCAGAAGATTAAAAAAGTCTTGTAATTAACTGGTTGAGATCTAATAGAAGAAATAGTCAACCATCTTCTATTACTGCTTCTCATCAAAAGCTAATGCCTGGGGATGGTTTCATTAGACCTCTTAATAGATTTGCTTCTAGTAATATCTTTAATGTTGATAAAACACCCCTACCTTTTGAGTACCTAAATGGTCATACCTACAATTCAGTAGGAGATAGGACTATTTGGGTTAAAGAAACTAGAGGAGGATGGGATAAAAGAATGACAAGTCTGGTATTATGTGTTTTTGCAGATGGTTTTAATAGAGTTCCTCCTCTTATTATTTTTCATAGAAAGGGAAAAGTATATGAGAAGGAAAAAGCTCTTTACTATTCTGATGTACTTGTAGAGTTCAATGAAAAGGCATATATGAATAGTGAACTCTTTTATAAGTACATTCAAGAGTACATAATTCCAGTTTTAGGAGAAAGACCTAGTCTCTTTGCTTTGGATCTCTGCAGTGCTCATAAAACAGAACCAGTTTTTCAGTTACTTCATTCTAATCATATTACTCCTTCTCTAATTCCACCTGGTTGTACTAGCTTAGTACAACCACTGGATATTGTAATTAATAAGCCTTTAAAGGAGAAGATTAGAGACTTAACTGATAAAGCTTTACTGGATTGTGAGAATGTAGAAAGTTTTGAGAAATGGTCTATTGGTGAGAGACGAGTTTTAACAGCAAATTGTGTTGAAGATGCTTGGTATCAGTTTTGTATAGAAAAGAAAAAGGTGGTAGAGAAGACATTCAAGGGAGTAGGGTTAGCTTTACCAGCTGATGGAAGTAAAGACAAGGAGCTTGATATAAAGGGATTTCAAGAGATTGAGATAGGAGACTGGAGTATTGGGGCTAAGGAAATATCATCATTCTCATCAGCACCAATCCTGACAGCTGATGATAGTAATAGTGATACTAAGTATGTTTTAAATAGTTCATAAGTTATATTTTCTTTTTATATTAATTTGTTATAGCAGTCTTTCCTATTCTACTTTTATAATCTAGTATTGCCGTTTACAACTTATACTATAAAGTGCTGCAGTGCCCGATGGCACCTGAGTGATTGTTTACTTAAGCAAAAATAAAAATAAAAATAAAATAAAATATTGGACTCTCCCTCCGGTGACCCCTGTACCTTTCCTAACATTAAATTATTTTTATCAAAAAATCACTACCCCAATAGGTTTCAAACCAGCTCTAGTAATAAGGCCGAAATACTGTATGAGTACTTTGCAAGTCAGGTACAGCCGTGAGGCATTATCTAGCCAAGCCCCCATTGTATTGGCTCAGATATAAAAGATCCCAGTCCAGACTTAGCAAATTTCCACAGTTTTTGCGGTATTACCACCCCTCTTGTCACCTAAGACAGCACATGCTCTGGGTTACTGCTGTAACGTACCCAATAGCATAGTGAAAAATATGGTACAACAAAAAATCTTGCCATGTGATATGGGAACTAACAAAATAGCTTAAAAAAACTATTTACGGAAATAAATCAAGTACAAAGTAGTTCAGAAAAGTTACTACTAAGAGAATGATGTAAAATCAAGTCTGAATCTATCTTCTCCACCTGTTCAGTAGCCAATTTTTCCTCCTGTTGAAGCCTTTTCACCTTATTTTGTTGGCAACTAACCTTAGCCTTATAATCTGCAACCTTTTTCTCCCACTGCGCAACAGATGAAACTAGAGTAGAAATACTACGATACTTCCTGTGCGTACCTATTTGTGCCTTCCCATGTGCTACAGCCTCCTCCTGAGAATGGGCTTGTTGTAGTAATCCTTGCTCAAGATGCAGCTGTTTCTGTGCATTTTCTAGCCGTGAAGAGAAAAATTGAAGTGACTTTTCCACCTTTTCTACCACATCGGTAAAGTTACACTTTACCATCTCCTTCAGGTCCTTTGTAACTGGTATGGGTTACTATTGTTTTATGTTTGGTTTTATGTTTGGTTTGACAGTATCGTTTGATACTTGTAGTGTTTCGTGTGCTATCGGTTGATACACACGTTGTTTTGTGTTTGGTTTCACAATATCGTTTGATACTTGTAGTGTTTCGTGTGCTATCGGTTGATACAGACATTGTTTTATGTTTGGTTTCACAGTATCGTTTCATACTTGTAGTGTTTCGTGTGCTATCGGTTGATACACACATTGTTTTATGTTTGGTTTCACAGTATCATTTGATACGTGTATTGTTTCGTGTGCTATCGGTTGATACACACAACGTTTTGCAATATCGCTCAAACTGGAGATAAGCGATATGCTGTATTTAAAGACAGCTGATTCCCACAATGGAAACAGCAGACTTCGACTGACAGTATTCTTCAATATACTTGGTTGAACGGTTACCTCTTTGATCTCCTATTACAGCCCGTTCGAAGCCTCCTTTAGCTAGCAGCGCTCGCTTCGTGTTGATCACGAAGCCATCTGCTCCTATCGTACCGCTACGTGACTAGGGCCTGGCCCGAACACGTTACATCCTTGCTCGAAATTGTACTATTTTGTAAAGTAAATCACTTTTACTTTCACTTTTCTCCCTGACTTGCAAGTTGTATTCCAGCAATTTCTTGCCTTTGGCGGTTGGTTTCCTGTTGCAAGTGAGACTCCAAGAGCACATATTCGGCAGAGCAGGTTATTGCACTTACTCCAGCCCTTGCTGCTTTAAACTGCGGAGTGTTACAGTGGATATTCTTCAGAATAAACTTCGAAACCTGCTCAATTGACTGCAAGCTAGTCCGGGTATCCATATGAAGGGTTTGAGGATTGTAGAGACTAGGAAGAGGTGTTTCATAGCGAAGCTGCTGTGATGTTCAATCCAAAAAGAACAGATTATCCAGGATTAAAGACTAGCTATTGGTCTCTAGAATAGTATTGGTGAAGGTACTTGAAGATGAGGGATCGGATAGTAAAAGAGAATTGTCAGGTGTAGATAAAGAGAAATCCTGGCGAGTGGGGAGAGAAAAGAAATAAGTTGACTCATAGGTAGGAGAAGTAAGTGCCACTTGGTGAAGCCCGGACCTAAATAGTGCTTGTAAAGAATAAGCATTCAGAAGAATAAAATATGAATTGGATATCAAACCTGTCTCTTGTGGCCAATACAAATCATATCCTGGTATCATTGAAAGTATGTATAATGGATCCAGCAGATAAAGTCCAGTAGCCCAAAATCCACTAGATATATTGGAATTAGTAAAGGCCTGCATACATGCAGGCCCAAGAATGCTCCAAAAATTCTCTTTTGTTACTCCATGGTCTCCAAACTTGCATTGCTCTAAAATCCTATTACTGTAATATCTTTTAAAGGGACTAAAAACAGCAACATCCAATAGCTGTTGTCTGTGAGAGGTATGGAGAGGGACGCAAAAAGGAATAATCTTATAGGATAAGCAGTAAGAGAGAAATTGCCAGCTAACATGAAACCCATGTCCATCGAAAAGTAGCATTCTGTATTCTCCTGCTGCTTTTTTTTGCTGTGAAACTCTCAGGACCAAAGAACTTTGCCAAATAGACCAAAGACTTTTTATTATCTGTCTAGCCATTTGGAGAATGACCAACCAGTACTCCATTAGGGATTGAGCAGCTTTCATTCTCAACCCAATGTTATTCAGTACCATCTCCCTTAAAGATTATCATCAGATTCTCCAAAAAGAATCCATCTGCACAAATTGCTTCCAAAACCGCAATCATTTCTCTTCCTCCCAGATGGGATATCAATATCCCATGTTCTCGAAGTTTGCTGGTAATCACTTTCACAGCCTGAACGAAGTCTAACATAAATCCAATTTTATCAATATTGTAGATATTTGCAGGTTTAAGGTTGTACTTAGTTATGGCTTCATGATACTAATTAATATATAGTATTAGCCTAATGTTTTATAAATATCAACAACTTAAGTTTATATAGCTTATGTTGACTCAGATTCAAAGACTGGTAAAAGCATACCTTGTCATAAAAGTGGGATAAGGTAAAGTAATCCTGCTAAGCAAAAGTACACTTTTGCTCAATTTGTCGACTATACTTTGCATCTAATTCTGAATGCCACTTGAGAAATCGGAGGTGCCATTAAATGCCAGGGGTATCACTTTGCCAGTCCGGATCAACTTTTCTTTTAAGGAAAATAGCCATTTCTTGGAGGAGTGCAATTCGAACAAGGAAACAAAAATCACTCATATCTTTACACCTATTCTCAATACTTTAATATCATCCTAGAGGTGTACTCAGATGTATTCTGTTATTGTTGATGATGATCAGACATACCAGCTTGCTCGTGTATTTTCTACCCCGACAGATAGCAATAACCTTTCTTCTGCCACCTCTTTTCACATACTTCTTTGATTTAATTGATGCCATAAGATGCTGCATGGGACATCATAGAACTTCGCAATCAAACTAATTACCACTTTTTCTCCCTTGCTCTTTTTATCTTCTACCTTCCAAATCCCTAATTCCATACGCTCCTCCCTTGTCCATTCACGGTCCGGCAATTGTGAAGATAAAGTAAAGGGACAAAGGTTAGAAAAGTCTGACATTTTGTGAACTTTCAATGGGGAGACAATGAGTAGCAGGAAACAATGTCTCTTCAAGTTGGGATAAAGTTGATTCTACACTATATCAATAGTAGTCGTTTCATGGTACTTAGGTGTTGTATTGTTGACGTCAGTGGCTGTGGAGCTAATTCCTCCGTGGTTTCCATGCTATTATCCCATATTTTTCGCTGAACCATATTTTTCGCTATGCCATCGGGTACATTAGTTCTCATTTGTTCTCAGCATACCTGTAGTAACAGGCGTCCTAATGTGTGCACACCTGCAAATTTCTAGTAACCAACAACAGCATTGCTTACTAATGATGAAAGTGGTGGCAAAATTTTTTTAAGATTCACGTATCATAGTGCGGAAGTTAGCGCTGTGCTTGAAAACAGACGAAGGGATAAGATAATTATCGCTTCATGACACTTCGATTGAGGAGATTCACGTGTTGTCACTCGTGAATGGCGTCACTGTATTTCCGTTTTAGGCGTAGTGTTTGCGACTCACCAGCCACCGCGGTCGCAACGGGCAACCAACAACAAAGGATGCACGCGTCCCGCTGATTGAAAGGTCTCTCTCGCAAACCCCAGAGCCGATTCCTTTCTTCCCGCCCTCATCAAAATAAATAGTCAAACCCAGTTGGAAGGACCGCCATGAGCACTCGCTGCTCTCCGAAGACACCCTTATTGTATTCTCGCCCTCAATCCAATGGCTATTGTTCCGCTTGCTCATTGACAAGATAATTTTCCGATTTTGGGCTGTCCACTGCTTCTCATGCCGTTCCGTCCATGCCCCCACCACCACCGCAAGATATTACTGGTAATGCTGTCGCATCACGTCAAAGATACCACTACACTACTGCCGGTGAGTTCTAGCGCTTTTTGGCGGATGGTGGATGAGAGACTGATGCGTGTTTTTGTTTGAAAGACCTGCAAATCCTCCATGAAATCGTTTCGCTCGCGTCCGTTATTCCGGAGAACAGGTCGTTCCGCGCAATATGGAGGGCTTACGATACTGTTCTTGCTGCTAGGCAGATCAATCCTGCTCTGGACAGCGTGTACTTTAGATTTATACTTCAGCTACAGGGAGCGGAGGGAAACACACTTTATGATAAGTTCATGCAATTGCTTGATGTATGTTGCCCCGCTGTTTCTGTGCGCTCACCATCCACTAACGAAATCCATAGAACCAGGGAGTTGACATCTCGGAAACGAGGTTTTTGGAAACACCGGCGGCGACGTCGGACTACACGAGACGAAGATATGAGGAGGCAAAGCAGAGAAGAGATAGGGCTACCAGAGCATATGCAGCCAAGGAGGAGGAGGAAGGATACACCGTGGAGGATGAGTATGATAGACAACGTGATTTGTATCCCCCGCGCGGAGCCGGCATCGGGGTTCGTTCCTCGGGGCGTTCATCGGGGAGCCAGGTCGGGGATAGGTCGCCCCGCGAAGGTGCCACTAGAGCGGCGGAACTCGCGGCGGAGACTCGTCGCGAAGAGGTCAGGCGCCGCAGGGAGCAATTGGGGGGATACCGACTTGAGGCATCCAGTATCCCAGGCCCTCCCCGTGTGCCGGAGAATGCCGCGGATGCACTCTATAACCTCCGCATGCGTACCGTCCTACGGGAGTACTTGCATCATTGGCATCTGGTGACAATTCAACGTGTGGTACGTCGAAGGTCGCTCGAGCAGATCGCTTTTCTCCATGATCGCAGAACCCTTTTACGGCAGGCTTTTGACATTTGGCAGGAAATAAGATGGTTTGCCGTCGTCGAGCGTCGGGCTGAGGTGCGGTACAATTCCGGGCTCTTGGCTAGCGCGTTCCGTCTCTGGGTTCGCAAGACGGCAGCTATTGTCCAGCGGTCCCAGGAAGTTCGGGAGCGAATCCTCGCGAGGAAATATTTCGGTGCCTGGAGGCAGGTAGTCATCGAAAACAACACGAAAATTCGACTTTTCCAACTATCTGGTGCGCTATTGAAATGGAGGAACAACTTGGCTAGGAAATGGGAAATGGCGACGCAAGCACAGGAAGTTTTCGAGAGGAATCTCGCGCACCGGGCCTACTGGACTTGGTTCTTCAAGCTCTGTGGGGTGCTGGGAACGAGACGGAGTAAGGAGAAACTTTTGTTGGACAAGCTCTCTGTATGGGCGGATCGCACTGAGGAGAGAATTCGCTTGAACAGAATGGCCGAAGCTTTCTTCAGGAGACGTACCCTGCAAGTTGTTTTTGAGCATTGGTCTTTTCGTACTATCGGATGCCTTGACCAGGCAGATATCGCCGCAGACCACAGGGAATGGTCTCTGGCTCGCGGTGCTTTCGAGGTATGGCGTCGAGGGACGCGATTTACACCTCTACTGGATGCCATGGTTGAATTCGTCAATGATCGCATCGGGGACACATTCTTTACCGTCTGGAGGACACGAGCAAGGCAGTCAATCGAGGCTGAGAAAGTGTCAAGGACTCGTCTTCTCAAGCCCATCTTTCGCGATTGGAGACTGAGAGTAAGACATGACGTTATGGTTGAACGAGTAGATGAAAGGATTGCTATAAGTGCACTCCACGAATGGGTTTTACACACGAGGATCCGAGAGTTCAGAGTGCATAGTGAGAGGGAGTTGAAAGCAGACGCTTTGTCTCACTGGGTGGAAAAATTCCGGAGTCAGGGAGATAAGATGGAAAACCTATGCCATGAGATGGCTGTCAGACGGAACCGCAGGATTGCAGCCGATGCTTTGCGCATGTTACGAAGAAAATTGCGACTTGTACAACTCTCGGAGGGCGAAGCGCGAGCAATATACCGAAGTAATCTTGTTAGTAGGGCACTCGTGAAATGGCGAGCCGAAAGCGATATTCACGTGCAACTTGATGATTGGGCGGATGATGCGGTTTACTATTTTACTGTTAAGAGAACTTTAAGGAGATGGATGAGAGCATTCAAGGAGTCCAGGAGACAAAGATTAAGAACGGCCTACCGCGCGACTGCCCGGAAGACAAAGAGAAATCTTGCAGCAAGGGTTATGGAGGTTTGGAAAAACAAATTCAACAGAATCCAGGTAATGAATGACACTGCGCAAGACTTCAGTCATGAATGGGTAACAAACACTGCACTTAACATCTTTCAACGGTGGCAGACCCGGGCGCAGGGTATATTATCACTCGCCATCCAAGCAGAAGAAGCCAGTGACCTCCGGATAATGAGACAACACCTCACTATTTGGACCAACCACCATAACCAAAACATCGAACTCGAGGAACAAGCTAGGCTCTTCTCAGAAGAAGCGACTACGCGGGCAGCAATTAAGCATTTCAGTCTATGGGAGACCAAATCCTGGCACTTGAACATGCTTCGCATGACTGCTAGCAGATTCGAGAGAAAACGATTCAAGGCACTCTTCAGGATGTGGAGGATCCGGACACAAGATAATATCGATTCCAGACTCGAAGAGCAAGAGAGGACAAGAATACTCATTCCACCGGGCATAGATGATACAATCGAAGGCGGATTTGGCGAAGATTGGATTCCACCTCTCCAACCTGGCGCAGGGCGGTCGGGCACTCCTCTCGGAACACCAAATCCGAGAAGTTCTACTGTAGTGATGCCTACTCCGTGGAGAACATCTGCTACTACCGTGCTCGCGAGGAGTAGGTTATTTGGCAGGACACCTGGTGGAACACCAGGTGGTAGATTATTTGGGAGAACGGTTGATGGAGCACCCGCAAGCCCACTTCTGAGGTCTACCGTTCGAAGGTCGAGGGAACTTGGGAGGTCACGATTAGGGGAGTGAAGAAAGTTCTTTGTTTATTCTTTTTACTCTTTATTCTATTTTTTCCCCCTTCATTGTTTTTAATAGGGTTTCTGGGAGTTTTGGTGGGTGAAAAGCATTGTGGAACTGTACCATTTCTTTTACGACTGGATTGATTATAAAGGTTGCCGGGACTAAGTGTAATCATTTGCCCTCTTTGGATTGTTATAGCGGGGTTGTATTGGCGTTGTGATGTTCATGTAGTGTGCCGAGTAGCTTGTAAGTCCTAATACTGTAGAGTATCATAGTATCATAACTTTCGCACCGGAAAGCGCTCTTTAATAATGGCATATCCCTTGACATATTTTTCCGTCCCTTAACATGCATTATCTAATTCCCCTAGACCCATGCATCTTGCACATCTAGCCAATCCCCTTTGAATAGAAATTCTGAGTGCAAGATATTTTAAGTCCTACATCATACTGTACGTACAAAAGCCCACCACCACCTACTGTATCTTTGGACTACCCGATAATCAGTTGACAGGTTCTCACGTGATACCATGATTTCCCTTGCATATCCACATTTTCCCTCCCTGTCATGAGATGCCAGCCACATGCGCGTTGCAACCCTCCCCCCTCCCATCCTCCCGAGTAATTGACTTACCATACCGTAGCAGTTCAATCCCTTGATTCGAAGCTCTTTCACTCCCTCCGATCCATACGCCCCATGATATGGCCTTGCATTCAGTTTTACTCCCAGGAAAGCCCCAGTCAAGTTTGCAAGCCCTTTCCACGGTGGAATGGGGGCGGAAAAGGATAATCGTTTGTCTTCCCTTTCCCCTTCCTTCCTTCCCGCCCTGGGGCATCTTCACACCCCCGGAGCGGCTAACAACGTTGATGGGGGAGATAGGCGTACGTTTCCGGATGTGCATTGGTATTACTCGGCAATGTGGACCGGCTCATACAAACAATTTATCACGATGTGGAGGTGTTTGGGGTAGCCGTTGATGAGATTTCGGGGAAGATTGCTACGGTTGCGAAGGGAAGGGTGTTTGTCTATGCGCCGACGGGGGGTGAGGAGCAGTTCCTAAAGGTTTGTATCCTATGGGCCCTCCGTGGATAATCTCCACTGACCGGAAGGGAATAGTGGGCTCTGCAAAGCCGAATAGAGATAGGGGGAAATACTAGACCATCAACGGTATCCTGGGGCGGGGGGGAAGAGCTGCTAGTTGGAAACACCAGCCTTACGCTCTGGAGCACACAGCGCACGCCCCCGAAAAAGATCTGGGAAAAACCCCTCGCGAACCCAGTGCACATCGGGGAATTCAGCTACGACGCCTCGCTCATCGCCTCAGTTGGGGAATCGGACCGCCTTGTGAAGATATGGAGACGCCTATCAATCGGCACCGAAGCCGCCCAGTTCGACTTCTCATACCTCCCGCACCCGCGCGCCGTTACGGGGGTTCACTGGCGGAGGCCGTTCAGTCGGGAGCAGTCGGTTGATAACGTCCTTTACACTATCGCCGCGGACGAAGTCCTACGTGTCTGGGCGCCGGTTTATCCACATGATCTACACCTTCTTCAGTTATGGGCTGTCATAGACCTCCGAGAATCCATCCCGGATAGCCTGGATTATGGGAAGACAATGGCAAGGAGCTCTAATAACCGATACGTGATGTTTATGGACGGGTGCGTGTTTACGCATGCTGTTGAGAGTGCGGTTTGTTCTGTGAATGAGGGTGAAAGGGGGCAGGAGGTTTTCCAGAGACTCGTTGAGGTTGCGAAGCGGAGTCCAGAGATCTGTGTGGTCTTTGACGGACGGGGGAGAATGAGCGCTTGGGGGTTGGAGAATGTGGGGTGCAGGACTCGAAGGACTACTAATGTTTTTAGCATCATGCATGCTGAGAATTCTGGGATGGAGTTTGTGGCAAAGGGAGAGCAGGAGGTGTTTGTACAGTTTCATAGCTTTTCAGGGGGCGCGGGTTCGTCTCCCGTGTTTTTATCGTGGGGATGCCATGAGAAACAATGGCTGACGAGTGGTAGGGTTAACGGTTTTGGCGCATGTGTTCGATGGAAGGGTATTCTGGTATGAAGCTAGATTAGACCAATTCTTAGATCCTTCGCCCCGTTCGAGGAGAGCGAGTCTCCTGGGGGTATTAGCTGGGCATTCCGAGCCCATTGAGACGCTCGTACGGACCGCGGATGGGAAATCTATGCTATCGTCTACTCACGAGAATGAGCTTATGGTCTGGTCGCAGTCGAAGGGGGATAATATTGCGCTTTCAAAGCAGAGTTCTATATCACCCACGAATCGTGTACGTAGAGCTGTAATTCTTGATAACGGTACGTCGCCTGAATCTATCTCGGATGGTCAGTTGCTGATGGTTCGGCAGGAAACTACGTGATGACATTACATGATGACCATGTGGTATTATGGGACTCAACCCAATCTGTAGCAAAAGAGCTTGAACGGCTAGATTTCAAAGTGGCCGGGAAGATGCTCTGCTTGTTATTATTACCGGAAGCACAGGATGGGCTAAAACAGTACCATGTCGTTGCATTGAGTTCGGAAATGAAGGGCATCGCATGGGGCATAACGTTACCCCAGAAGCCTAGTGAGCTGACAGATGGAATCAATGATACCCGACCAACGGTTCACGAGTTTGCTACGTTCGCGCTGGATATGAAGGAGGATCTGCTAATGATTCTGCCCGTTGATCCTGTGGGCTGGAACGCAACGATATCAGGCACCTTGGACACCTTCTCTCGAGAGGTGGTCGTGACAGTGGGCAAGTCAGGTCTCTTAGAATCATGGACTGCAAAAGTATCTCCGGACGAGTCGGGCCTTCGTTGGCTGGCCACTTCAACAGTTGATACTTGTATCGAAAGCCCCTCTTTAGCGAAGGGCAACTCAATACGAAAGATAGCACTCGTCAATTCCAGGCGCAGTGAACTGACAATCTGGGACTCGAGGGCTGCGCAATTGGAATACCAGCAGCATTTCGAAAGCCAAGATGTAATACAAGACTTAGATTGGACATCTACTCCAGATTCGCAGTCGATTTTGGCTGTCGGATTCCCGCATCGAGTACTATTGATGTGCCAGCTCCGGTACGATTACTTGAGCGCTGGGCCAGCGTGGGCTTCTTTCCGGCAGATTAATATTCGGGATATCACCCCCCACCCAATCGGTGATTCGCTATGGCTGAGTAACGGCAGCCTGGTCATTGGCGCCGGAAACCAATTGTTCGTCTATTCGCGGAAGGTTGAAGAACTGGACGATCTCTCCAAGAAACTCCAGCTATCTTCGCTCAAAGCCCGGTTGGACGATATATTTGAGATAGTATCTCACCTTAATGGCCCTGTTCCGGTTTATCACCCGCAGTTCTTGCAGCAATGTATTCTCGCTGGGAAGTCTGGGCTGGTAGAAGAGATTCTGGTAAGATTACATAAGGAGTTGAAGAACTTTCATGAGGAGATTCCCTTGGATAATTTTCTAGAGATACCGATTGATACGTTTTTAGCTAGGGAAGAGGTGAGATCGATCCTGCTACCCAGGACGCAGGATCACTGCCACTGACTCGGGAATAGGACTTGTCGACCGCAAAGAGGACCAGCAAGCTCGCCGGCGGCTTCTTCGGCAGTTATCAAGAAGATGAGGAATTACTCTACTTTGACGAGACATTAGCAAAGTCGCTTTGCAGCCTGCTGACCAGGATACCTATTCCGCACCTTATGGGCACAGAACAGATCAACCTGGCAGGCATCGTAGAATGTGTAGCACAGGTCAAAGAGCACCGTCGTTCAATCGATGAGAACGGCGCCAGATACCTCCTCTCCTTCCGCCAGCACGGCCTCCGCAGAGAACCCGCAGACATGTCCTATCGCGAAGTTGTCTGGGCCTTCCATAGCGCTTCACAAGAGATCTTAATCGATCTAGTGAACAACAACGCCAAAGGAAAAATGATGTGGCCCCAAGCCCGTGAGAGTGGGATATTCATGTGGTTACGAGACCCAGAAGCCATAGTACTTCCCCCCTCTCATCCAACCCCCACAACAGCAGCTAACAACCCATCTCCAGCACAAACAATTCGAAATCATAGCTCGAAACCACTACACCAGCACCTTTGAGAAAAATCCCATAGACTGCTCCCTACACTACCTTTCCCTCAAAAAGAAGAACGTCCTAATGGGCCTCTGGCGCATGGCGTCCTGGAACCGAGAGCAAGCCTCCACCCAGCGCTTCCTAGCAAACAACTTCTCGGATCCACGGTGGAAAACCGCCGCCATGAAG
This sequence comes from Tuber magnatum, assembly GCA_003182015.1. NCBI lineage: Eukaryota > Fungi > Ascomycota > Pezizomycetes > Pezizales > Tuberaceae > Tuber > Tuber magnatum. The sequence goes on from PYWC01000059.1 coordinate 618,187, forward strand.
AACGCGTATGCACTCATGGGGAAGCACCGATTCGGTCTGTTCTCGCCCCCTTTTCCTATTGATTTACCATTCCACCTAACAACAGGGGAAATAGAGTATGCAGCAGCGTTCTTCCTACTAGCAGACAGTCTCAAAGACGCCGTAAACGTTTGCTTCGACCGCATGAACGATATGCAACTCGCCATAGCCGTAGCAAGAGTCTACGAAGGCGATAACGGTCCGATCCTTCGTACGTTGCTGGAAGACAGAATCCTACCTCTGGCCGTGGAAAAGGGTAATCGCTGGCTGGCGACGTGGGCGTTTTGGATGCTCAGGAGGAAGGATATGGCCGTTCGGTGTTTACTCGTATGTCTTCCTCCTTGCTTTCCTCGCATCACAAGTTTAAAATATAACGAGTGATAATAATAACAGTCACCACTGCGATCCCTAACAACCCAAGGTACCGACTCCCCGTCCACTCCGACTAGAATTGAAGGAAGACTGTTCCTGGCAGACGACCCAGCACTAGTAATCCTCTACCGCCAGATCCGCGAAAAAACGCTGCAAACCCTCCGCGGTGTGGAAAAGATTAGTCCGGAGGCAGAATTCCAATTTATATTACACACCGCTAGACTATACGACCGAATGGGCTGTGATTTACTCGCTTTGGACTTAGGTACCAACCCCCCCTCCCCTCAAGCCAAGACGGTGAACAGCCTAATGATTATTGCAGTGCGCAACTGGGAATTCCTAAGAACAAGCAAAGACGTGCACAAGCCTCTCATTCAATTTGGTCCGCGGCATCACTTCAGAAGGAGGAGCTCCATAACGGTCGTGGATGAGCCCCCGCCCGCGGCGAGTATCAAGCTGGGGGTTACGGGGCTTGGTGGTGGTGCGGGGGGAATGGTGAAGCCTCCCGTGGCGGTGTTTGAAGAGCCAAGTATGGATTGGGCCTTTTGAGTTTTTCCTCTATTTCTCACCTTTTTTTCTCCTACTCTCTTGTAAAATAATAAAGGGTTGGTTGGGACGGGAGGGATAGATAGGAATAAATAATAAATAAGGGGTTCTTGAATTAAATCGAATTTTATGGGATTATGTACTATACAGGGAAATTGCCATATTATCCGGCAGGAAGGGAGAGAAGGGGGAGGGGTTAGTAAGGATATACATATTCCTCCTTCTCAGGTTCTAGTCCCTCGGCCATCTGCCGTTCGTGCTCCTTATCCAGGTATGCAAGGAGTACGTCCTGCCAGCGATCCCGACCTTTATACTTTGCGACGTCGTCACCCCAGCTGCGTATCGCGGAAGCCAATCGGCCGGGGACGTACGGTTCCTTGGCCATTTCAGTGATGGGAAGGAAGTATGTACGTATTGTGAATACCTGATCATTTCCCGTCCCCCTAGTCAACATAGCGGGAGAAAAGGAGAAAAGCGGATGCTCACCACCCCCCCACTCCTCGGTAGCCTCCTCAATGTCTGCCTCTCAGACCTGAAATGGTAATGCTCAATGCCCTTGTTGGCCTCACTTGTGTGCCACCCGATCTGTTCACCATCTTCAGGGCCGATGCTGTGAGACCAGGCAAGGCAGTCGTCCGCTTGCATAAAATACTACCGATTCCGCATTAGTCCCCCCCCCAAGAAACTCCAGCTATCTTCGCTCAAAGCCCGGTTGGACGATATATTTGAGATAGTNGAGAGGGAAAACATACATTATTCCTGACAACCGGCCCTCCCGACATAACCCTTCCGAAAAAATTATTCATCCCCTTCGACAACTTCTCCCTATACCCCGGCACATCCCCACTAGTGTGTATCTCATCCAACGGCATCCCCAATTTATCCCCCAGTCGCCAAAAGCCCGCGAGGAGGATGCTCCCCGCCTGTAAATAGTACTGTCCGTCTTTCCCCTCCATCATGATGGCGAGATCGTCCTGCACCATCCTAGCTGCCATCTGCATGGGGTCTTCGCCGAGGGGTGTCGCGGTGATGTCGAAGGTTTCACCGGTGTACGTGTTGCGCATGCCGGTCCCCGTGCGGGTGTAGAGGGAGGGGTAGCGCGCGGGGAGGTAGTCGACGAGGTGCTCGAGGAGTTCCATGGCAGCGCCGTAGGCTGTTGGATTTGTGGTGCTGGCTTGAGCGCCCCGAGAGAGAATTCGGGAGGCCTTGATGGAGTGGTAGGTTGGGAATTGGTCGTCTAGCTCTATCCAGTCTTCGAAGGGCATTTTGCGGAGGCCCATTGTTATGTTATATCTTTACTGGAGGTTAATAGGGGTGGGGGATCTGAAGTCCAGTGGTATCCAGACTGGAAAATTGTATATCCGTCAGATAAATACCTTCACGTTAGGGGAAGGAAAGGGTGTAGCAATAGCATATTATACCACCAGGCTCCCTCGCTAGACCTTTCTCAACCGACGAACGTCGAATAGGCACATCACTCCTCCGAGTTCCCCTCCGCCTCAATGTCAAAAACACAACACTAGACAGTAGTGCTAGTACAAGCAGGTAATCCGGCAAATGGCGCAGCAGGTACTCCTGAACTGACAATAGCAGCACCATCTTCAACCCCTAGTGCATTAGAGTCCTCCCTTGCTTCCTTTTCCCCTTTCGCACTTGAACTGGAGGAGCTGGGGGGTGAAGAGGGCACAGAGTCTATAGATCCCCACAATCAAGATCCTTCCCAGATCTCACAAACAAAGACCAATCCCCCACCACCCATACGCAACCGACAGGGGAAATTGGAACACATGCGGTAGTGTAACCGTGCCAAGGTTCCCACCGCTCCGAATACTTTTATTTCAACCAATCACATTTTGCCACATCAGTTGTGAATAGTTACAACGAGGTGAAAACATTTCAAGGTTTTGTTTATTTGAACTTCTAAGCCTGATTCTGGGGCCATTATATAACTTCCAGGGAAGATATCTGTTCCTAAGGTACAGTAGTCCTGGGAGATTATATCAGAACTAGTTTAGGAGATGGAACAGATGATGGAAGCCAAGAAGCTGCTTCAGAGGATACTGGTCACCACCTGGAGTTGAAATAGAGGGATGAAGATTGAAATAGTGTACAGAGAGGGGTGCAGGACTAATAAGGAGAAATAGACAAATGAAGAGATAGAGAAATAAGTAATGAAAGTATGTCTAAAGACCATAAGTGAGATAAAGGTGACAGCAAGAATGGTGATGAGCTTAGCAGAATGTAGTGAAAGGTGAGCACTGGACACCACAGATGGGATGGGAATTTAATTCATAGGTAAGAGGGACAAAAGATGATAGTATATGTGAGCCATCCCAAGATACTATGATGGGGGAAGAAAGCTACATCTCGACAGAAATGCCAGCTAGTAATGCAGTAACATGAGGAAGCTGAGACTGAGAAAGGTTGTTCAAAGGAGAGTGAAAGGTGTATAAGAACTTCCAGGAAGATAGATTGAGTAATAAAAACTATATACCACTCAAGAAGAAAAAGGAGAAGAGAGATACTCCAAGAGAGTTGGGTGTAAGAAAGAATGCAGAAAGACGTAGATTGGGAAACAGTAAGGATACTATGGAGGTAAAGGAGAAAGTAGAAGATATAGGTTTTAGAATAGAGCCAAAGCTGGTAGATGGAAAAGGGATTGAGAGTGAGGAAAAAGGATACGGTCAACAGGTAACATTACTAGAGAGTGTATTGTATGGGTAGAATAATCTACCAATGAGATATTAGAAATGTGTGCAAAATATTTGGAAACAATAGAGATAGTAGCCAACTTAGTGGTAGCTGAGAAGGAGGTTGTGAAAGAAATAACTGATAGATAGATATTAGAAAAACTAGATAGGCTATTTATGGAAGAGAGGAATAGAAATAACAGTCTGAGAGACAGCTTGGAGGAGATTGAGGAGAATGGTTGCAAGTATTGTAACCCAAGTGAGGATAAGAGAAAGGGAGTTGAAATAAAGAGGTTCTGAGATATGGACTGGACAGCAGTTTGCTCAATTGTTCTCCCAAAGGAGAGTCTGGAGAAGCCAGCGGTTCTGGTAGTAGCCCTGCAAATAGCTAATACATGACCTGAGAAGATAACTGCAGAAGTAATTCCAGAAGTCCTAATGTATAAGAAAGACATGACAGAATCCTTTGCCAAAGTGACTGCTGAAGGAAAGAAGAATAGTGACTTCCAGGGGGTGCAAAGGCAGAAACAGTCCAAGGCCCTTATTCAAAAGAGGAAGGAGGAGGCCCAGCTTGAGAAGAAAGAGAGACACCTCAAACTGAGGTTTCTGAAGTGGGAGGTGAAAAGAAAGCTGCCATTATTTTGTACAGATTAGAAGATCAGGGGAGTGTTTAATAGCGTTATAAGAAAAAATAAGAAGGAAGCACACTGTATGATAGTGAGGCAGAACTAGTAGGACAACATAGAAACAACCTTTACCAACAAAAGAGCCATAGAGATGATTAAAAGTGAGATGAATATCTGGGCCTATATGAAGAATATAGATTTGAGAAACTTCTAGTTCATTCTAAATGTACCCAAAGTTAAGGTGTTTGTGGAAAGGATATTACTAAGGTGGAGACAATGGAAACCAGAAATATAAATACCTGAAACAGCCTTCAACAAGATGGTCATGGACATTAAAAAGAGCAATAAAAGAATACATATAGATAAGAAACTGTGCTGGGCAGGGAAGTCGGCAGGTTTGAAAGAAAACAAGATTAGTAAGATGGGAATAATACTTACCTTAGAAGAGAACAGGAAAATAAAAGAGCTTTTAGAAAGACGTGATGGATTTTTGTATGTTCAGAGTAAGAGGAGAGGAGTTAGAGTGAGAAGGGAGAACAGTCTAGTGATGGTATGCAATAACTGTATTACTGTCATATATTCACACAAGAGTACTAATCATGTAGTGGTACAATAGAAGCAGATGGTCTCTTGATCGACAAGAGTTGAACACTACTTACTAAAGAAGACTTCAAGAGGGTATAATAGGAAATCATAAAGTAACTATTCAACCAAGTATATTAGAAATACTGTCAATCAAAGTCTGCTATTCCTATCATGGAAACCAGTAGGCTTTAAATACAAACAATTACTTATATCCAGGATGAGCAATTTCATAAAACCTTGTGTATATCAACCCATAGTATACAAAACATAACAAGTATCTAATAATACTATGAAACAAAATACAAAATATTGTATGTATCAAGTGATACTACACAAAACAATGCAAGTATCAAATAATACTGTAAAACCAAACATAAAACCTCATACCCATACCAGTTACAATTACAGTTAGATATTGAAGTAAGAAGTACAAGGTACCTACAAAGTGCTACTAGTACAGAGGTAACCACTTATCAGAAAACTATGTATGCATCTCAAAATATGTGGAAAAAAAGAGTAATCATATCAAGAGGCAATGCTATCTGCATACCAAACTATATACTACACCAGATACTAGTAGTATAGCGTGCTAATGAGAAGAGATAGAACAACAAGCTATAGAGAACATTCAGTACTACAAGGAGACAATATATCAGTAATCATAGTGGCCAATGACTAGAAGCACCATGAAAGAAAAAAAGTAAAGAGGTTTCAAGAAATCACCTAGATGGCAGAGACTAAAGTTAAGGAGCTAGGAAAAGACAAAGAATGAGAGACAAAAATATGGCCGAAGAGTGAGGGTATAGTACAGGTTTCTGGTAGTGGACCCAGTACAGGAGAAAAGAATAAGATACCTATAATTTAAGGAAGGTCACAATATGTATAATAAATATGGGAAATGGAATTGGAAAAAGAAGCTTGGTGTTGGATAAATATAGATGGGTAGATATTGTATATGTTGTAGATCCACCTGCTAGGAGAGACAGATAAATAGTAGAACCAGAGAGTAATGTATTTGTATTGTTGTCACAACAGAAACTAAGTGGAGTTGAAGTAATTGCCAAGAAGTAGGCGGTTGGCTTATTAGAAGTTGTAAAATACAGAGAGGAAGGGGTGCGAATAAAACATAGAGATAGGGTTAAAAAGAGAAAAGATATGCGAGTAGTATACTTGAGACCAAACAGGAAGAAGGAAATGAAAAGATGTCTGGAAAATTGGAGAGGATATGAGATAATAGTTGGAGAGTGGAATACTAGGAATCAGAGGTGGTATTCCAAAGAAGGAGACAAGACTATGAATAAATATGGAAAAGAGATAGACCAGCGGTCAAAGAATATAGAGATCTATGAGCCAGATGGACTGATCTAGGGAGATAAATTGATTATAGAACTCCTGATATAGAGGAAAGGTTTGAAACCTCTGAGAACAAGAATAAGCAACAAGGCAGTCCTGAAGCATATGGCCAAGATCAATAAGTTGCCAATAGACCTGATGGAGAATGAGATATAAGAAGGAATAGATTAGAAGAAGGTGGATTTTGTGAAAGTAGAAAGGATGCCAGAAGGAGAAGAAGAGAGGGCAGGGGAGGGGTGGTGGAAGAGAATTGGGGAGAAGATGAAAAAGCAGAAACAAAAGAAAGAAAGATACAAGAAGAAGAAAGTGCGAATAGGAAGATAAAGTGATCAGAAAGATAGTTAGAGATCTCAAAAGAAGCCAGAGGAAAAAGAACAGAAAGGGGATGAACCTGATAAGAAAAGTAAAGAGAAGAATAGTTATCCAGAAGAAGGATAAAAAGATAAAAGTAGCCCTTAAGTCATTAAAGAATCCTCAAGCATTCAAGAAAGTGAGGATGTTGGAGATGAAGAGGTACCTTCTGGCTATAAAAGATTCTGGAAGAAATACAGTTACTGGCTACTATGAGATAAGTATTATGCTAGCTAAACAACTAGGAACAGTAGAAAAATCAGAGTAGGTGGAGGACCAGATAGATATTGAGGAAGATGATAAGAAGATTGAGAGAGTCAATAGAAGTTTACAGAGGAATATGGTCTCAGGGATGAACAAGGTAAGCTACCCCTTTATAAGGTTCCAGACAAAGAAAAACAGAGAGACACTAAAGAAGATGGTAGAATTGAGGGTATGTATATAAGAGGGACTCAAGGTGTAGTAAAGCGCAAAAAGAGTAATAATTGCCAAGACAGACAAGCTAAGATATTATATTGTTCAGAGCTAAAGGATAATACACTAGTTGAGCTGTATATTCAAGGTTGACAAAAGAGTAATACTCAACTGACCTCAAAAGGTACTAGAGCTAAAAGACATACAATACGGATAGCACTGAAGTAGGTCTGTACAAGATGTGATTGAACTAATGGTGGATTGCCTAAAGTTCTACAAGAGGACATGGATAGTGATTCTTGCGATGGATATTAAAGGAGGTTTCAACAAGATGGATAGGAAGTTGCTCCTGAGTATTCTGGAACACCAAGTCTGCCCTTATGGTCTAATTGAACAAATGAAAAGATAGATAAGCTATAGGAGTGCGAGGTTCTAGTTTAGCAGAAGGGTTAGTAGAGAGTTACTATTGTACCAGAGTATCCTACAGGGATCACCACTATTCCCATTCCAGTTTACAGTTTATATCATAAATATAGTATAGCCTAGATTCATAATAAGGCCGATGTTTAGCAAACTGATTTTGAGCTATATGGATATTGGTATCATTATTGTAGTAGGGGACAGTAACGAGAAGGTATTGGGGATAGTGGAGGAGACATTTGAGGAGTATACAGAGGAGGCTAGAGGGAGGAAAATGGCTTTCAGTAATGCCAAAATAGAATGGATCAGTTTTATGAAGAAAAAGTAGAAAAGTTAAGCAATCAGAAAGGTAGAGGTGGAAGAAATTGAAGATATTAGAGTACCAAAGTACCAGTTTGAAAAGAGAGAGGAATAGGCAAACCATGTGAACTACTAGGCAGATAGATGAGAAAGAGTGATTAGAACAATAAGTAGTTTGTCGAAGCAATATGGAAGTAGAAGGGGAATGGAAAGATGGATAGTCTCTAGACTGATTCAGTCAGTATACTTTCCGATGATATTGTATGAGCTAGAGCAATAGGGAGGATATGGGGCTTGCATGGAGTAACTATAGATGAAGATCAATAGTGGCCTGGGATCAACTTTTAGAGCACCACTCAAGAGGCTAAACAAGATCCTCTATGTTAAAATAGGGGTAATTTTAATACAGTTACAGGCAGACTATGTCTGGAGCTGCACATATAGGAGAATAGTGGATGGCAGTTATAGAAAGAAGTTTATATAGTTTGGGTCTATCAGGAAGAAGTGGAGTAGTGGAGAAAGAACAGGGATCAGAGCAAGCTCAAAAGTGGTGAGGAGTGTAAACTGAAAAGCGAGTATTGTCAGAAGCAAGTGGGAGAGTGTTAAAGAGTTCAGAGGTAAGAAAAGAGTAGAGGGGATAGCATGGATATTTGTAGATACTGCAAAAGATATAGAGGATAAGAGTAAGGTAAAGTCAGGATGGGTAATATACTATAGAGAAAGAAAGGTGATGGAGGATGGTGTAGCACTGCCAAACAGCTGAAATATTGAAAAGCTAGAAATAAGCACAATTATCAGAGGTCTGAAGTATGGAATAAGCATTGGAGTCAAGACAGTAGAAGTTTTTTTAAACTATAAGATGGCGATAGGGTTCAAGAACAGACTTGACAACAAAGGGAGGAGGGCAGAACTGTGAGAAAGGATATTACCCCTAATGAATAAATTCAAGGAGGTAATGTTTACATAGATTGTAGGACACCAGTAGGTAGAAGGTAACAAGTGAGTAGATAGACAAACAAAGTACTACAAGTTTCAGATAGTGGAAAAAAGGTTGTAGATGGAACTAGAAGTAGACTAGGATAATGAATGTGTAGACAGAGAGACTAGAAAGGTGATTTAGATGAAAAAGTATTAAGGAGGGAGCCATGACTATTATAAGTGTATTCCTAAGAGCAGTCAATACTTGCAGGAACTTACTAGACCAGACATGTTTATGTTGTTTAGACTGAAAGCAGAAAAGGATACAATGAAGAGTTATGAAAATTGTGGTATCATATAAAGAAGAGTTGAGACCACCTGTTGACGTGTAAAAAATTCAAGGAAGGAAGACTGTCAATCAAAGAGGTATATAATAACAAAATAGTTCTCTAGTTCCAGGAATGGTAGAGCAAACATGGATATCAAGAAATAGGAATACCGTTGAGTATTCAGTATAATATGAAGATCAGGATCATGCATGGTAACCTATTTGATAGAACAATATGTATTATTAGAAATAGTGCGAAAACTATAGAGTAGGAGAGAGTAGCGATGTGTGATGAATATAGCAAGGTTCATGGAGGTGCATACAGGATGAGAATAGTGAAATTGATAAGAGAGAGGTGGTTTTTTGTAAATTAGAATCAGATGAGATGTGAAGGTTATGGAGATAGCTTAGGAGGAGGAAGCTGTAATAGGCAGGGTCTGTATAGAGTTAAGAATAGGTAGTTCAAGGCACACCATAATAGACAGGACAAGAGATGAGTATAGGTATATAATACAAACAAGATATGTTCATATCAAGACTTAGGGGGGTCAGGGTTCCAGGATTTAGGGTCAGGGTTCTCAGATTCCCATGATGCAATAAAGAGACAAAGATGTAATTTCTAAGTACAGGTATAGTTAGGAAAATACCAAGTTATATATGGAAAGAAAATTACTAAGCAATACACCCCTTTATATACTAAAGGAAACTCCTCCACTGACTAATTCCCAGTACCCCTAACCTCTTCCTCACATGCAGTTGTAACGTGTTCGGGCTAGGCCCTAGTCACGTGTCGGTACGATAGGAGCAGATGGCTTCGTGGTCAACACGAAGCGAGCGCTGCTTGCTAAAGGAGGCTTCAAACGGGGTGTAATAGGAGATCAAAGAAGTAACCGTTCAACCAAGTATATTTAAGAATACTATCTGTCGAAGTCTGCTGTTTCCATCGCGGGAATCAGCGGTCTTTAAATACAGCATATCGCTTATCTCCAGTATGAGCGATATTGCAAAACAATGTGTGTATCAACTGATAGCACACGAAACAATACAAGTATCAAACGATACTGTGAAACCAAACATAAAACAATGTGTGTATCAACCGATAGCACACGAAACAATACAAGTATCAAACGATACTGTGAAACCAAACATAAAACCCTAGTAACCCGTACCGGTTACAGCAGTCACCGTCTTCCATCAGTTTTCATGAAATTTGATTATGCAGAACCTCAGTTAAGCAACTGCTCCAACTGTTAGGCAACCATTCAAACACACATTTCCATATGTGCAACTAAAAACCCAATGCTAGCATACTCTGATCAGATGGCTATGACAGAAGTGCAAAGAGCCTAGAAGATTCAGGCCTCAAGAAGTTTCTAAACCCAAAGAAAGACTCCTGCAGAAGAAGGATGGAAGCAGAGTTTGGTGGGGAAATTCAAGTAAATTGGTCAACATTAGATAAGGAGTACCAGATAGTACTGGTACTAAAGTGAATAGAGATAAATTGAGAAAATACAAGAGATTGCAGGAAATATAGGACCAGGGTAAAAGAAGGAAAGACTCTTCAGGTATTTTGGAGAGTGAAGATAGATTGTTTCAAGTAGATAAAAGAGAAGACTGGAGTGGTCCCAGTTTGATTTGGATTGAGATTTTGGTTTTATTTGATTTGGTTTTGTTTGTTGTTTTGGTTTTTAATTTAAAGTAGTTCTGACCCTGTGAGGGAGAGGATTCAAGTTGGGTTAGCTTGTTTCAAGAAACACAAAACTATTAAGTTGGTTACCTAGATCAAGATATGACTTATGGTTACTTTGGCTATGAATATTATGATATTAATCCAAATAATGTTAAGCAACCTTTAAAGTGGGTGGCACTCTAGTGGAGTACCTAATAGTTTAATGATAATAACAGTTCAAGAATAGAATAACTGTCATACCACTACCTATTATTAATCTTTCAACCTTAGTGCAAGAGTATGATCTTCTAGAGTAGTACCAGTAAGAATAGTGGAAAGAGTATCAGTTAGGACAGTAAAGACAGTTCCTCAATCAAAAGCTTACATCAAACCAGGAACTTGGTTTATGCTTGTTTCTGAATAGGCTTGATAAGATTGGAATTTGTCTCTATTCTTATGATATTGCATTCTATGTAAACTCAGTACTCTTATTCTCACATACTGATGATTCAACTTTACCACTAGTTCTAAGTAGTATGCAGCCTAATTGCTTTCTTGTACAATATTCCGAATACTAAGTATAGAGACAAAAGATACTAAATGTTAATTGTAAACAGTCTCCTGATCAGAAGAGTCTCAGAGACTTATTTGGGAAGTTTTAGAATGCAAAGAAAGAGAAGAGAATTTTGGATGCTGATACCTATAACTTTGATAAGACCAGATTGCAGATTGGTATCAGCAGAGACTAATAGGTTGTAACTTGTAAGCCCAATCAGCCTCTATTTCTTAGTAGCTCAAGTAACCGAGATCTGGTCATAGATATTAAGTGTATGAGTAGAGATAGTGTGATTCTTCCTCTAAGGCTTATTATTCCTGATATGACATATATAGATAATTGGTACATGAAGATCAAAATGTTAGATAACTTTTTAGTTGCTCTCTCAGAGACTGGCTATATGAATAACAAATTGAGATTTGATTGAATTCAGCATTTTAAAAGGTTTTCAGCTCACTGACAGCTAGGAGTATAATGAATACTTTTGCTTGATAACTATGATTTACACTACACCTATTAGTTCATTATATTTTGTGATAAAAACAAGATAATACTTTTTTGTTTACTCTCTTATTCTACCTATCTTCTCTAACTCTTAGATATTGTTATCTTTCAATCCTACAAGTATTGCTATGCCAAAATTCTTGATATGGTTTGTAACCGGTACGGGTTACCAATGGTTTATGTTTGGGTTTCACAGTATCGTTTGATACTTGTATTGTTTCGTGTGCTATCAGTTGATACACACAATGTTTTATGTTTGGGTTTCACAGTATCGTTTGATACTTGTATTGTTTCGTGTGCTATCGGTTGATATACAGAATGTTTTATGTTTGGTTTTACAGTATCGTTTGATACTTGTATTGTTTCATGTGCTATCGGTTGATACACACAAGGTTTTGCAATATCGCTCATACTGGAGATAAGCGATATGCTGTATTTAAAGACCGCTGATTCCCGCGATGGAAACAGCAGACTTCGACAGACAGTATTCTTAAATATACTTGGTTGAACGGTTACTTCTTTGATCTCCTATTACACCCCGTTCGAAGCCTCCTTTAGCAAGCAGCGCTCGCTTCGTGTTGATCACGAAGCCATCTGCTCCTATCGTACCGCTACGTGACTAGGGCCTAGCCCGAACACGTTACATTTTTTTAACCTCAGCAAGTGGTTAAGAAACCTGCAGGGACCTGGTCTGATCAACCTACGAAAAGTCCAATAAGCAAAGCTAGCATCGGGGAGCGGCAGAACCACGAGAAGTTCGGCTCCGCCAAAACGACACGATTGAGTCATTAGAGACTCGGAGTGGGAAGCAGGTCCCACGAGAAGGCCTTACCAAGAAAAGGCAACCTAAGAAACGGATAGGGCCAAAGAGCGATTTTGCGATCGACGAAGCGGAACGACAACTTGCGCGAGACTTGGCCAAGCAGACCTTCAGTGAGTCGACTGACGAATTAGTGAAGGCAGCAACCACCCTTCCTGGGCTATTTCCCACCAGCCCCAGTAAAGGAAAGGGACCGGCGCAACCACCGAAGAAAGACAGCATACCTATCGGGAGACCTAAGAAGGAAGAGGACGAAGAAGAAGGATCAGATCACTCGGTAGCAAGGCAGCCACCGGACGATAACCCAAGCGAAGATCCAGATAGCTCCTCAGACAACAGCTCGGATAACGAAGAATCTGAACACGATATGTCTGAAGGTGAATCCGCCGGGCCGGGCGAACAGGACCTAAAGTCAAACTCCCACTGCCACCGACGTTCTCGGGTGAAAAGGACGACCTAAAACCTGAAGTATTTGACCGGTGGGTCATAACCACTTCACAATACCTTACCCTACATGGAGTGGACAAAACCACGGAGGGAAGCGGAGCTTACTTTGGAAGTTTCTGCACGGGAAAGGCAGAGGAGGCATACCACCAAGCGATGAACCACTATCAGAGTGGGGAAAAAATCCGAGGAACAACCCTGATAAAGTACTTAAGAGACAGATTCCAATCCTCACGGAACACGGAGGAACTATACAAAAGGTTCAAGGATATCCAGCAAGTACGAAATGGCAAGACAGAAAGAATAACGCTGGTCGCGACGGATCTCTTGATGTATCATGGATGATTGCCTACCGGAACAGTGTCTCAGTATACGCTGAAACAAAGATTGTACGAAGCGATGCATCCCAGACTGCGTCAGGAGGTAGAACCCATGGAGGAAGATGATGATTGCTTTGAAAAGATAGTAAAGCGGGCCGAACGGAAGGATGCTATCCTGTATGAAACAGGAGTCTACCGAACCCATGTGCTACAGCAAAAGAATAGCAAACGATCATCATCGCGGGAAGCATCAGCACGGGACAATACAAAAAAGGATAAACCATACCGCAAGGACAAGAAAGACAAGAAACGGAAACGACGCGAGGAAGGCACGTGTTACGAATGTGGGAAAAAAGGGCACTACGCAAAGGATTGCTATTCGAAAAAAGTAAAAGGAAAGGCCGCTAAACGAGAAACAAGCACGAATCACAGGGACGCAACTGAATACAACGAAGTAGAAATAAACTCAGTTGAAATGGAAAGCCTACGAACACAACCAACGCTGGCAATAAAACCCCGTGCCGCTCTGGAAGGAACAATTTACATAGAAGGCCACCCAGCTAAGGTACTATTTGACACGGGAACGATCGGCTGCGACATAATTAGCGCCACCTTTATCTCCACCCATGGAATCCCAATGGAACCACTGCCCCAACCAACAACAGTCAATATGGCTATGAAAGGATCCCGCTCCTCAAGACACAAGAAATGTGAACTGAAAGTAAGAATCGAGAAAAAGAAATGGACAAATCAGCAGATGTTGGTGGGGAACTTGCTGAAATACGATGCCCTGATTGGAATGCCCTGCCTAAAAAGAGATAATGCTCTTATCAGGTGTGGGGATACAGCAGTGGAATTCCCAGATGACAGGTTACGGGTACTATGCAAACCAACAAGCGGGGAAATCCGAGCCGCTGTGGCAGACGCCACCTCAAAAACATTGATGGAAGAATACAAGGATGTATTCCCAGACAAGGTCCCTGAAACGCTACCCCCAGTGCGTAAGATTAACCACCACATTCG
>PYWC01000059.1:676904-701035 GCA_003182015.1 Tuber magnatum
ACTGATAGCACACGAAACGATACAAGTATCAACCGATACTGTGAAACCAAACATAAAACAATAGTAACCTGTACCGGTTACACTTATATTCGGGGAGTAGCTTAACTGTAATGTCGGCACCTTCCTCATCGGAGAATTGCACAATTCCCAATAGGTACACATTACTAGGGTCTTCGGCCAGTAACTCTTCATCGGTTATGAACACTAACTGCCCCTGCTCTGCCAGGCAGTTCACCTTGCAGAAATCTGAGTGCCAGGTTAGTGATCCGGTCTTCCAATCTATGACAGGGTTATGGTCTTTCAAACAAGACATAGGTAGGTACCCATCCACCTTGGTGTCGGGCATATCTGCGACTTCAAAGCGCATCTCATTGTGCTGGTCACCTATTCTTATCTCTAATGACTTGGTATAGTGTAGACCTGACCCAGGAATGTGATTACCGCTAGCGTCGCTTATCGGCATGTGTACCTTTCGTCGTACACATGGTGTCTGAGTCTGCTTAACCCATCGGCTACTAACCACCAGCCTAGTAGCTCCACTATCGAGCAGCAGGAGCACTTCCGCGCTAGCCTGTCTAGCTCCTATCTTCTAGTCTAACTTAACCCGCAGGTGGACAGACTTAGTATGACGAGGCAAGTTGTCATGCTTCTGCCTCTTCGCTTGTCTTAGTGACTTAGTCATGTTGGCTTAGTAATTCCCGTTAATCCCTTGCCTTTTGACACAAGAGTGGCCACAACGGGTCGGTAAACATTAAGGGATTGGGATTCGTATTTTTATCAATAGCTAGCGTGTTTACTACCACGCCAGCATGATTTTGGGTACTGAACCCTCCTCAGGTAAACTTGGAAATAACATCATATATTTGATCAAGTCCAGCCTGAACCAATTCCGCTTATACTAAACATAACAAATCTTTCCTGAGGTGGGTAGAAGTCCGTTGTCGGACCGGTTCCAAGTGAAGCAGCCTTGCTTCCCCAATGTCGAGCATCTCCTCAAGCAGGACCTCACCCAGCCTCAACCGAAATAATGTCCTATGACTTGCCCATCGAGCTAAGAAAATCCTGAAAGAAATACTTATAACTAGAACAAAGGAAATAACCAGAAACCCAACAAAGGAGAGATAACCCAGTCCACCGCGCACGGCCCACAACATCTACCTGCCCACTCCACCTGGGTGTAGTCAGTATCAGGGTCCTTTATGCGGTAGAAGGGTACATACCTATCTCTGAAACCACCTCTGTGGCTCATGTCCATCTATCCCTCAGGGGTCTATGGCTATGGGTTGATAAGGTTACACTTTAAACAGAATGGGTTCTTACCTATTCCGATCCGTCAGTATCAACCTCCATGATCTGAGGTGATGCCTGGCGGACTTCAAGTATCCTTGATGAGGAAGCCGGGGGTGGCGCTTCAATGCGCTTCAGCCGCTTGTCTGTCCCAGTAGGCTAGCTTACCGGGGCTGACCATTTCAACCCACGAGCCTGTTTGGATGAACTAACGACTGGGGACGTGGTGGTACACTTCCTCCAAAAGTGACCACTTTGTCTCCACTTGGTGCACTGGTTGTGCTTTCTCCGACATTCGGTCAAAGGCGACGGGATTTCCTTATGCGCTATTGCATACTCAGAAGTCGCCGGCTTTGCCCCTTTCCCCGCATTGAAATTGGTAGGTTTGGCAGATCTCTGGTTTGGTCTGCCCGAACATTTTTCCTTCTTCTTAAACCTCGCGGAAGTTGATGACCTATCGTCCTTTCTTTCCGTTGGCTGAGACTGTTGGACAGGATGGATAATCCGGTTACTGAACCGGGTGTTGTCTTCCAGCGTGTGTCCAACTTTCTGCAGAAGATCAAGGTAGTCGTTCAAGTCGGTTGGATGGGGCTCCTGGAGTGCCCATGCATTGTGAACTTCCTGGGTAATACCCGACCGTATCTTGTCTCGTACCTGTACTGGATCTGTATAGCTAAGCTTGTATATATAGTCAATTATCTTGTCCAGGTACTCATCAATGTGATGTGGCTTCATTACCAGGTCTCGCCACTCGAGAAGGGATCGGTCTCGTTCCGCTTGGTCACCGCCGAAACTTCGTTCCAGTCGTTCCCGGAATCCTTTCCACGTTCTCAACCGGTTACTGTTGTTAACAGGAACGCCAGTATGCTTGGCTGCCTCTTTGTTGATGTATGAGTGTAGCCCGAGATACCATGTTCGGGTGGTATCTTCTAAGAGGGGGATCACCAGGTTTTTCTTGTCCATATCGGTCAACCTGCATCCCGCAAAGTATTCAAACTTGATCTCCATCAACGTTAGGAAGCTTGCAACTTCGGTAACCTTTCTCTGGAACCCCGGATTACCGCTCAGCTTCTCCAGCTTCCTCTGCTGCTGCCTGGAGGATGGCCGTGAGGTCGATCTGCTCCAGAATTCCCATTGTAGCTTCTTCGCACGGTGGTCCCACCGTCGTTTCTTCTCGTCACTCCAATCATCCTTGTGAGCACTGAGGAAGGGAGTCAAATCACGGCGAGAATCGGCACCATCATCATCTGAACTGTCATGGTCGGAGTCCCCTGGATCTCCTCCCGCTCCGGTTGCACCACCTCCAGGAGGCACATTTCCATCTCCACCATCTCCGGCGTTTCCGCCTGGTATCTCCCGTAGTCCATCATACCCATCAAACCGTTCCTCCTGGCCATCCTGATTCCTATCCTCCAGGGGGTTAGCCCCTGATGGTCCTGATGCCAGTGGTGGAACAGGGCGTCGCCCACTCTCAGGAGTTGGGTTAGGTGTTACCTGAGTTATCCGCAAAAATGCCTGTAGCTCTGGGCAGCTCAGGGGTTGCATCGGGGGGCCAATTTACCTCCATGAGCCACAATACCCACATGTTGGCCGTCTATCTCCTTCCTTCTGCCTTCTTCGATGCCTTACGGGGGTCCATTGTTCCTTCCTGCACCCATATGTGTGGTAATGAATCCACCCCACCGGAGTTTCTTCCGATTTGCAGCCCGCCAGGCAAAGCTCGTCCTGGCTGTCCGACTCGCCACTCGTGATTGTGGGGAGCACAGAAGGAGGAGTCAGTTTCGAAGTGGCAGAGGGAATCACGGGTGCCCAAGGAACAGAGCGAGCAGGTGTCCCAGGTCCGGGGATCGGGGTCCCCCGTGATGGAGTCATGGGTACTCGCTCCTCCTGGCGCCTTACCTGTTCGAAAAATCCAGGTGATGCCGCGCGCAGTGGTCGGAACCCTGGGGTAGCCGATACTGCTGGCGGAAAGGCTGTAGCAGGAATGGTATCAGGAGCGGGCAACGAGATAGGCAACGGTGTGGGTCTTGGGGCAGCGATATGAGGTACGGGAGTTGCAACAGACGGTGTTGCAGGAGGGTTAATCGGAGCAGGGGTTGGCTGAGGAGTAGGGTCAGGTGTATCTGGTGCCGTGATACCCTTTGGCTTCGACGTCCTTTTCTTAACCCGGCGCCCATCGGTTGGTCCAATCGCCGAACTTCCTGAACGACTATGGGCGATCGAGGAGGGGACAGACAGAGAGCCAGTTGATGCTCTTACGAAGGACGAGGTATAGCTGTAGCCTTTACCCTTGAGGCTTTCCACCATCCGTATTCCCACGGGGCTTAGGTACGCCCTCCACTGTTCATCCCGGGCTGTCATAGCCAGTTCCATCCCGAAGTTCTCCGGCTTTGTGTGGAGGAGTGGGAGTGGGGGCGCCGCCTCTAACATCAGGACGTCATTCTCAGCATCAATGCTATAACCCCCTGTGAAGGCCGTTTCCAGTGCTGCCGTACGATCCTTCAATGCGTTCTGGTCTCTTAACATTCGCAGGTATGCCTCCTGCTGTACTTTCATCCATTCCACCACTGCCGTAGGAATTTAGTTATGGAACACCTGCTGCTGCTGGGTATTCCAGTTCTTTAGTTCCCGCTTCGCGTCCTCAATCGACTTGGATACCTCCGGGACGATGTAAGGTTTGATGAACTCGCGGGAGAACTCGCTAAATGGTACCCCTTGTGGCGGGGGAGGGACCATGTTGTGAACGAGGGCGGAGTGTTGAAAGAACGAAAGCGCTGTAGTGCCAGGGTCTGTAATCATAAGATCAACACATTCATCACGCAACTGAATAGGGGCGGCCTTCAGAAGCGATTGGTGACTGTCCCATTCAATGCCGTGGACGTCCTTGAAAACCAACGCACAAAATGTGTTGGCGGAGTTCTCGTCAAGGTCAAGGTCTGAATCCGAGTTGGATTCAATTCTAGCTCGACGTTCGGTACTAGCCATTGCGCTTTCCACCCTGAGCTACTTGTTCTAGACAAGTTTACCAGTATTCACCCAAGGTCAGTGCCGAAGGTTGCAAACAATTAATCAGGAGAGGAGTTAAGCGAGGAGCTCGCTTAACGATATACTGTAACGGGGGCACCGCTAGGAAGACGGATCCCCAGGTTGCGACTACACCGAACAACTTCAAACTTATCGCCAAAAGTTCATACAGATGTAAGAGTAAAGTAATCGGTAAAACTTAATATTGTTAAGCACGACACTTCACTCAATTAAGGTCTCGAGAGGATTGATTGTTGGAGTAGGAGAGTTCTCGCATAGACTTTCAGGTAGTTTTATCTTATGCCAGAACCTCCCCCATGAGTTTACTCCAACCATTCGAGTACACCCTTCTCTGCTAAGGGTGGTCCGACACCTCTCCTGGCACACCCTTTGGGCATGCATGTGTCGACACACTCTAGTCGGCATTCACCTTATCCGGTTATCGTTTCTGCGGTGCATATCCATTTTGCCTGCTGGAGTGAAAACCTCTGCGCATCGGTGTCTTGCCAGTGGCTTACAGTCAAGGCACCTCATGAACTAGACTATCTATGACACCCTTCTCATATGCATTGATCCCTACTTGACTCCGGAGGCTACCGTGAGCAGTTTGTCTATTTACTATTTATGGGTCTCGGGCTTCCAGTGTCTTCCGCAGGGCATGGTAGTCTGGGAGTGATCTAATGGGCGCTACCCATGACCACTAACTCGGATCTCCTTTACCTGTGGTAGGAACCATGCTTTTAGTGTCTCTGCACTTCCCTTTCAAAGACTATAGCGTTGGGAGCACGTTTGGGCTTGGTTGGTGTAAAACTCTCCCAGTCGCCCCGGTACCACCTGGGACTACCTTCGGGACCCCCACGGTCAACACTCGTTAACTCTGTCAGCTTTGGTCCGTTTTACTCCGAACAACTTGGAGGAGGTACTCCACCTTCCACCCTATGCCCCCTTTTATACCCTGCGAACAGCCTACGGTCGACCGGATGGCAGCAACGTATATGGTGTTGTAAGCATGTCTCCAAAGATTCCTCTTTGCTAGACTGCATACAACTACACAACCGTTTGCCCATGACGTCCGGGCCTCAAGGCGGGGCCGGAGGGGTATGATAGGAATAATGTCTTCAATTTACAGCTTCATTGAAGCTATGTAGCTCGCCCAATAGCATCCCCCGGAATCCCAGATTCCAGTATCATGCATGGCTTCGCATGACAAACATTCCAGTCAATTTTCCCGAACTCCCCGAGGGACTTCGTATTGAAAGGTAGGGTAACACAAGCCCCAAGGCAGGGTACCCTGATCCCGAGGGTAGGGTAACCTTGTCCAGCAGACAAGTTAACTTTTCCCCGTTACCCCATCTATCCCGTCACCGGCGATAGACCTTTCTGACCTGCCTCCAGTTACCCGGCCTCGCTGAGCAACTGCCCCTTCAGAAGTCCCTAAGTATGCTGACACTGCTCCCGGATGTATCCAGGTACCTAAGTCCCTGACCAGCCCATTCTGTTCATTCTCGGAGCCCGGGCCATTGGGTCTCCATAGGTCAAGTACTTACTTGCCTGACGGTACCTACCAGTCCGCCTCCTGGCTACCTGTATAGGTATAGGTTCCGTTTGCCATAGCTCATGTATGCTGGGTCGTTACAGGGGAGCAGGCTGCTTCTGACTCTTGGGACTGTGAAAGAGAAGCTATAATATTATGGTAAGAATTAAGATAGTTTGGATTTTGTGTTGAATTCATGCGATCTCTACTTTTTTCTTCTTCCTACATCCTGTAATTGCTTATTAAGCCTTCTTAGAAGTGAACTTTTCCCTAGAACTACGAAATCCCTCTTTTCTCTTTTTGCTTACGGCCACATTTTAGTTCTGTTGTGACTGGCATAGAGATCCCTAACATCGAGTTCAGAAATCCATCTAATGAAAATGTGGAACAGAATTTGGTACCAACACCCTAAATAAGAAGAGTCCACTACAGGTCTGAAGGTAGGGGGACTGCTAGTGATACTGTACTAGGGACTTTTTTTATTTTTTTATATTTTCTTATCGTGCCAAGATTGTACTATACGGTACTCCTTAACCTTGGCAATTTTGTTCATGATCCATTTCTGCTCGCATAATAAAGTGACTAGACAAAAGTCTTGATGATCACATAATTTCGCTTATTGCGTACTTGTTTCACCATCCGACGGTATGATTGCAACTTGACGATCATTCAGGAACAGTACCAATACATGTAAATTAAAGACTTGCAATATATGGAAGACTTGGAGTACAGAGAGTAAAAGAAGAAAATTACAAATAGCAAGTGTACCATCCTTTTGCATCAATGACAGCCTGAACCCGGGCTGGCATAGACTTCCATAGTTTCCCAAAGAACCCAGGTGGGATTATCTTCCACACCTCCGGAAGAACCTCGCAAAGTCTTTGCTTAATCTTCTTAGAGCCCTCAGGTGTGTGAACAATATCTGGGTACTGTTTATGAAGCCGCCATTTCAGTTCAAGCCACACATGCTCAATTGGGTTGAGGTCTGGGGAGCAGGGGGGGGTGGTCCTCAAGTGGAATGTTGTTGGTATCGCACCATTCCTGAACAACCCTCGCTGCATGAGCCTTCGCGTTGGCCTGCTGAAATACCGGATCACCGATGGTATCGCGAACTCGTTCCATAACAGGAAGTAGACATGTCTCCAACAGCCATAAATAGACTCAATGATCGACAGAACTGGCAATAAGTGGCACAAAGGTACCCCAATTTCAACCCCAGAAACAGCCCCATACCATTAGAGTAATACCCTTTCCTTTTCCTACTGGGTGTACACACTCTGGAAGCCACTTCTCATCTCAGCGCTGGAAGATCCACTGCTGATTAGGATTGCACGCACGCTTAACTGAGCACTCATTACTCCAGATAACACCTTCAAAGTTGTCAATTGTCCAATTTTGCCGGGCAATTGCCCAGGCTAACCACTCTTTCGCATGCTCTGGGGTCAGCTTTGCTCTTTGGGTTGCCCACCATTTGCATACCCTGGCCTCATGCAGTACTCTATCGATAGTGCGTAGTGAAACGTGAGGGGCACATTTATCATGCAACTGCTGCCGAGTCCAATCTCAGTGTCGGCGTGCTTTTCTGAGAATTGTGTGACGATCTCCCTTGCTAAGCTTGCTGGGGTGACTGGAGCGAGGCAAATTATCAATGCTGCCTCCTCTTTCCACGGCATGGGCTAAGAAATTCCAAACAGTTGACCAGGGATGTCCAACCAGTCTTGCCAATGTTGAGATTTGCCAATATACCCAGAAAAAGTCAAATATCATGCCTATCTCCACATTTGTCGTCTCACAGCAATTGGTTTTTGTTCTTTTAACCGGTTTGGGGGGCATGGTGTCACGGTGGTTCTGAAGAATGTCAACAATCCACAGTCGCGAGTCACTTATTTGGGTCGCTTACTAAGCGTTACACCAGGACTTTTTTCTAGTCGCTTTACATACAGAATAGCGGTGACTTGGCACAAGTACAAGTAATATTAACAACTCGGAAAATCGCTGCTGATATGGATGGGGGGAATTCGAAGTTTTTTGCTATATTAGCTGGTAATTGCTCGGATCGAAAATCCGAAAACCTGGAATTTATGGAGGAGTGTCTTTCAAGCACTACCATCAAGCTATACGTACCTTTCCGAAGATGTGATTGAGGTTAACCCTTGTTGAAAGTTATTCTTGTATTACGTCTTGGCAGATTTCGGGTGCCCGGCAGCCTACGGGAATGCAGTCAAATCGGTAAGATAGGGGGAAAGAAAAGGGGGGAAAGAAACAAATAACAAATAACACATCACTCTGAACTCGGCCACCCTGCTCTACGGGTGCAATAGAGGGATCCAGCAGGCAGACCGGACCCTTGCAAAACATGCCAAGCGTACACTACTGAGGCATGGTGTATCAGTAAAAGGAGTATGAGTTCCAGCAGCTGAGACATAAGCCAAGAGAAAGTAGGACAAAGATAGTTAGCTTGTAGACTTACTAAATAGAGGAATTGAGAACGTCAGAAAAGTCATTCAAGTAGAAACGCTTTTTATCATACACCTTTCACTTGATTTAAAAGAATTTTCTATCCTTGCGTTGTTGGTAGATATAAATTAACGTTCCGTTAAACACCATCTCAATCCAGGAAATACTGTGGCCAAACACCTTTAATTAACTATTGATTAGCTATTAGACTCTAATATTAATCAAACTCATGCTAATTTATAGAGAAATAAATAAATAAATAGAAAAGAATGTAATTTAAGATTATATGAGAAAAGAAAAGTAATGGTACAAATAAACAAAGTTAAAATACAAAAATAAAAATAAAAAGAAGAAAGTACACGTACATCGCAGGGATTTTTATAACAATTAAGAGAGGCTAATCGAAATAGAAGTACAGCTAGGCAAGTTTCTGGAGTCACCTTATAGCGATTTTCAAGTTGTAGGTCCTGTAGACGGAAGGCACATACTACCTCCACAATCTGAGCCTTGGTAAATGTTACGATCTGGCTAGAGGAGCGCTAGGCAAGTGACTGCAGCAAGAAACAGGTTTCACGCATGATGTCGTTTAGATGTCATGCAGTTAAGTTATTCGTTCACGCACATGACCTCATCAGCAGGTCATGGGGCTCATTTATGCTTAAATTGTATTTACGCACATGACCTCGTTAATAGGTCATGGGACTTGTTTATGTTGAATTGTATTTCGCACATGATGTATGGTTGACGTCATGGGAAGAGTCTAGACTGGCCGGTAGGGCTTACCGGCAAGGGAGACTTGTTTATGATTCGCACGTGACCTCGTTAGTAGGTCATGTGGTTTGTTTATGCACTTGCTTTATATTGCGTTTGATTTATGTTTTCGCACATGACGTTACTTAGAGGTCATGGGATGTTTTATGTTTGCGCACATGACTCGTTTGAGTCATGTGATGGATTTCGCACCTGACCTCGCTTGAGGATCAGGGCTGGGTTAGGGTTGCAGGAAGAGGCCTATATAAAGGCGGGGTTTTGACAGATGGGTTAGCTCTTCATGCAACCATCAACTATTATTTCCTATCTACTACTTTACGATCTTTACAAATACAAATACTTTATGCTGCAAAACTATCCACTAGACAGATCAACCATAGCGTCAAGAACCTATCCGCTACGTGGATCGGATTGCGAAACTAAAGCCCGACACTGTCAGTACTGGTGAGAAACTAATTCTTACGTGAGAATACTAAGGTAGGGTCCAGAGGCTTGAGGAGCTCTAGGAAACAGCATAGCGCAGTTCGGGCGGTGAAGCACAGGTCATTACCTGTTGCAAGTAACACGAGTAGTGGGAAACTATAACATTTGGTTGCATCTCCTGCGTCACCTAATGACAGCAAGATGGCAACTCCAAGGAACTTGGAGTTTCCGCAAGACAACGAAGGAGATATCGATCTCATAGAGAACACCCTCGACCTAGGACAAGTACAGGATGCCTTGGGCGAGGTAGCGGGAGAACCCTCATGAGCAGCAAGTCTGGTTACACCAGGACAGACATCACGCCGAGGTAGTTTCCCAGAAGGAATGCCACGATCAAGAAGAATGTCGGCAGCAGCAGCACTAGCACCCCGGACTGGGCCTACAACGCAAGCCCTTATGATGACAGAGGACCAAATGACGAGGTTCCTGGGATGAATGAACAGTCACCCGGAATCAAGACGAAAAGCAAGAGAACCGGACCTCTAAGAGGGAGACCGCGAGAAGTTAAGACAGTTGCTAAGTCAGTTGGATCAGTACTTCAAGGTCAAGGGATACGGAGTCGGGAAAGACACGATCAAGGAGGACTACGCCGAGGCCCTCTTGAGAGAAGCAGCAGGGCAATGGATAAGGCCTTATGTGAAAGGAAAGTGAGACCCAGTATGCACCTCATGGGAAGAGTTCAAGGAAACCCTCCACACCCAGTTTGGAGACAGAAATGCCAAGGAGACCGCCAGGCTCAAACTGGAAAAGATGAGACAAGGAAAAGATAACTTTACCGACCACTGGCATAAGTTCCGGATGATATTGGTCGAAGCGGAATATGACGGTGACATGGAGTACCGCCACCTCCAGAGCAGCACCAATGAAAGGCTACAAGGAGCCTGGTTAAGCTCGGACCAGACCGATCGAATGGCGGAAGGCTTCGCAGTATGGGCCGTTGACAAAGAAGACCAGACAAACCTGGTCAGGCATGCCCAGAACAGGATGAAGGGGATAGTCCATACAACCCCACTGCGCAACAACAATGCTACCTACCGACCGAACAATATGCTACGACCAGTACCAGCCAGGGACCCCACGGATTTGGATGCGGCAGGGAGGAAAAATCGATGGTTTCAAAGACTATCCCACCAGGAGTACCAGAAAAGAAGAAAGGAAAACACCTGTCTTCGATGCGGACGGAAGGGGCACTTCATCAAGGATTGCCGATGCAAGGAAGCCAAGCTTCAAGAAATGGAAGCAACAGAGAGGATGGAAGGGCAGGAGACATTAAAGAAATAAAGTCCCCGGCAAAGAGTGGTCTGCGGGATGAGGAATGACGCAAACCTACCGGCATCGCACATATATCAACAACAAAAAACAACGCAGCCACACCAATAAAAAAAGGCAACCAAGTGACGATCAACAGCATGAACGGTTGCAACAACGACAATGAATATCTTATGATTAAGTTAAAACTATGCACAACAAACAAGGACACGGAAATGAACGCGATGCTTGATTCCGGAGCAACCGAGGATTTCATTGATGGGGAGTTCTGTAAAATACACAGATTACCCGTGGAAAAGATAAGGAAACCAAGAGACAAATCCATGGTCAAAGGGGAAAAAAGCAAAGCAGGACCAATCACCTATACGGTGCAAGCCGTAATGGAGGTAGGGTCACATCACGAAGCCATGATATTGCAAGTAGCGCACTTGCAGAAACATGGTGCCATACTAGGAATGCCCAGGCTACAATAACACAATCTGAACATCGATTGGGAAAAAGGCCAAATCAACTTCAACAGCGAACCATGCACGCAGTTGTGCCCGGAAACTTCCTCAATGATCGAAACGATCCCTGAAGAACCAGGAAGAAGAGAAAACCTGAGGACACAAGTCCTCCATATAGACACCAAACATGAAGAAACCATCCCGGAAGACAAAGGTATACGGGCACAAGTGTTACACCCAAGTGCCAGAAAGCCAATGCGAGGATCCAAGAAAGCAGTAGGTCACGACCTGGACACCCTGGAAGACAGGATGGTCCCCGCAAGAGGACAAAAGATGATACCAACGGGAATTGCAGTAGGTCTATCTGATGGCACCCATGCAAGAATCGCTCCGCACAGTGGTATGGCCGCCCGACATGGAATTACCACAGGCACTTGAGTGATCGATGCAGATTATAGGGGCGAGGTGCAGGTCCTACTAATAAACCTGCAGGATACGAACCATATGATCCAAAAAGCGGATCGCATAGACGAGATGATCATCGAGGATATCGATACTAGGGAGCTCCGTGAAGTCTGAGACCCGGAGAAGACCAAAAGAGGCAAGGAAGGATTCGGCAGCACCAGACGAGGAACCCTCAAGGACAACACCCCCACTGAAATGACTGAAGAGAAACCCCCGAGCATATCTTTCATATCAGCAAATGCCTTCAGTCAACTTTACCGGAGAGGGGAACAGACGGGGATCCTCAAATGGGACGAAGCAGAAGATGGACCAATGATCTCAGAAGTGTCCACGCTCCATATGCGACTAGTGGTAAAAGAAGAAGCCAAGAAGAAGAAAAAAACTCTGAGGCGACTAGTTTCAAAAGAATATTACAATTATCTCAACATATTCGAAGAAAACGAAAGAATGGCTCTTTCCACACAGAAGAGCGAAGATCACCAGATCAAGCTAGAGGAAGGAAAGGCAGCCCCCTTCATGAAACTCTACCCGTTAAGGGAAGAAGAATTAAAGACACTGCCAGAATACCTCCAACAGAATCTGGCCAGGCAATGGATCAGACCCTTGTCCTCTGCAGCGGGGGCACCCATTCTATTCGTCAAGAAGAAAGATGGGAAACCGAGACTTTGTGTGGATTTCCGGGGACTAAACACGGGGTCATAAAAGGATAGATACCCTCTACTATTGATCGACGAAGCATTGGACCGGCTAGGATGGGCCAAACCCTATACGAAGTTGGATATCAAGGACACATATCACGACATAAGGATAGCCGAAGGAGACGAGTGGAAGACGGCTTTCAGGGTGAGGTACGAACTATTCGAATATTTAGTTATACTCTTTGGATTATCCAATACACCAGCCACATTCTAATGGTGGATCAACTCCAAGTTGAGCAAGTACCTGGACATATGTTGTGTCGTCTATCTAGATGATATCCGCATCTACTCAGACAACAAGGAACAACACCACTGAGTCATACGGAATGTCCTGCAAACATTGGGAGAAGCCAAGGTCAAGCTAAAGCCTTCAAAATGCGACCTCCATACAGATGAAGTCGAATATCTAGGATTTATCGTTAATCCTGAAGGAGTACATGCCGATCCCGTCAAACCAGCCGTTATCGATGACTGGAAAGCACCCAAGACTGTGAAAGGAGTGCAAAGCTTTGGGGGCTTTTGCAACTTTTAGCGAAGATTCATTGTAGGATTTAGCAGGATAGCTAGACCTCTCTACGATACAACCAGGAAGGGAATCAAATGGGAATAGTGCGAGAAAGAACAAAGAGCATTCGACGATATGAGAAAGCGACCCGTGACGACGCCAATACTGTGACACTTTGACCCTGCACTACCCATCATGATCGAGATGCATACATCCAACTACGTGTGCTCCGGTATCCTCTCCCAACACGGCGAAGACGGATTATAGAGACCGGTCACGTTTTGCTCAAAAACAATGTCCAAGGTAGAGCAAAACCATGACATTCACAACAAGGAACTGTTAGCCATTGTTCAAGCAGTTAAAGACTGGAGAAAGTACATGCTAGGAAGTCAGCCTGTGATCTGGATCATCATGGACCACAAAAACCTACTAGCGTTCACTACCACCAAGGAACTCAATGGACGACATATCAGATGGAAGGAGATATTAAGCCGACACCATCTCCAAATCGAATACTGACCAGGAAAAGAAGGAGGAAAGCCCAATGCATTGACACGACGAACAGAACACTTCCCCGACAAAGCGGAAACACGGTCGCAAAGACAGAGGATATTCCTCCCCAGGGAGAAGTATTTCGCGAACGAAGAAGGTGAAGACAGTGGATAGGAATCACTGAACGAAATTACCTCGGACACAAGCAAGGATGAGGAATATCAAGAATTGATAAAAGGAAGTAAGGCAGGTAACTAGGGGATCAACGAGATAAATAAGACCCTGAAGGAAGGCCTAAAACAAACAAAAGGCGTGGCCGTCGGGCTATGCTAGGAAGAAGACGGATACCTGTGGTATGACGACAAGATAAGGCTCACGGACGAAGAAGCCTTATGAATGGAAACAATAAAAAGAAATCATAACATCCCAGCGGTGGGACACGGCGGTACCGCAAAAACAACAGCATTGATTCAATGATCCCACTATTGGCCATCGCTGCAAGACAATATCAAAAGATATGTGAGGAACTACGACATCTGTCAACAAACGAAAACGGACAAACCTGCACCTTACGGACTACTCAAACCGCTCAAAGCCTCTGGAAGACCATGGCAATCTATTGCTATGGATTTTATCACCGGACTACCCGAATCAAACAGTTATGACGCCACATGGGTTGTTATCGACCGACTTACGAAAATGGCACACTTTATACCATGCAGAACGGATATGACAACATGACAGTTCTTCAATCTGTTTAAAGACCAAGTCTTTAGACTCCACGGCCTACCGAAGGGTATTACCTGCGACGGAGGATCCCTCTTCACGTCGGACATATGGAAAGAAATCACACAACAATTAAGTGTCAGCCAACACTTAAGAACAGCCTTCTATCCATAAACACATGGTCAGACTGAACGAACAAACATGATAATAGAACAATATCTACGAGCCCAGGTCAACTACCAATGGAACAATGGGACGGAGTTCCTATCCACAGCAGAATTCGCGTATAACAACAGGCGACATGAGACGATAAAGAGCACACCCTTCTTTGTGAACTATGGATACGACCCTGCATTCCACCTGGCACATTACCAAGTGCCGTGAAAGATAACGCAGGCCGATGATATCATAAGAGTACACAATATGTTGCGAGACGAAATGACTCTAGCACAAACAAGTCAAAAGGAAAAGAGCGATAAATACGGGAAACCGGACCCAAAACTCACAGTCGGCGACAAGGTGTGGTTGATACCACGCAATATCTGGACCACGAGACTATCGAAGTAGCTGGACTACAAGAAACTTGGACCATTCAAGATAATCAAACAGGTCTGATTGCGAGCATATAAACTCGCCCTCCCGGACTCAATGAGACAGACCCATCCAACATTCCACACGAGCCTCCTTGAACCCTACCAAGAAAACCCTATTCCTTCACAGAAAAAACTTCCCCCTCTACCTATTCACATAGATGGAGAAGCCGAATATCAACTTGAAGAACAAATCCCTTCACGCTTACACTATGGTCAACTACAAGACCGTGCCAAGTGGACTGGTTATTCCCGTGAACACGATCAAGAGTGGCATCCAGACACCAACTTTACCAATGCTAAGGGTGCCGTCCTCCTCTTCCACCAATGCTACCCGCGCAAACCAGCAACCAACCGCCTGCACCAAGGTGGAAGAAAGCAATTGGGTGGCAGTTGAAGAATGCGAAGAGTTTGAACAGAATGTACTAAGAGCATAGAAAGAGGCGACTGAAGCAGAGAAGGAGAAGGAAGAACACGCAAAAAAGATGTGGACAGCGGGCACCGATGACGAGTACACAGTGGACCGCGATGCGAAAGAATGACAATGGTGGTGGCCAACAGAGGCCACCAAAACAAGAGACTCGGACGAAGACCAGGAGTGGGCAAACTCCTGTCAGCAGCAAATGTGGGAAGGAGAAACCTCGACGGCCCCGACAGGACTGAGACACCTCCTAATCGATTGGCAGAACTGCATGCAAAGGTTCTGCCCCTACCACAGGAGGGAAGCAGAGAAGGCACGACTGGCGCAGAGGATGGAGCTAGGCAAGAAGGGGGGGCACAAACTTTCTTTTGCCTCTAAGGATGACATGAGAAACACCATCTGCACCCAGGACGGAACGATAAAGTAGTAGGAGGACAAGATAAACAGGCTGCAAGAAATGATCGAACGATCCTGACGGACGGTTGAAGGACTACGTGAAGTAAGACAGATGGTACGAGAACAAGGAGAGAGAGGATTGTGGGAGGCGGATCCGTCGCAAGGTGGAAGACTGGCTCCGCAAGGAATACAACCTGGCAAAATACTACGAGCGCTGAACCCACAAGTATGCATCATCAATCAAGGAGAAAAGGAAGAGGAGGAGATAGATGTATCCTCAGGGACTGTGGATAAGCGAGAGGGGAGCTAATGTCAACATCTGGCTAGAGGAGCGCTAGCCAAGTGAGTGCAGCAAGGAACAGGTTTCACACATAACGTCATTTAGACATCGTGCAGTTAAGTTATTCTTTTATGTATATGATTTCATCAGCAGGTTATGGGGCTCATTTAGGTTTAAATTGTTTTTACGCACACGACCTCATTAGTAGGTCATGGGACTCGTTTATGTTTGATTGCACTTCGCACATGACATACAGTTGACGTCATGGGAAGAGACTAGGCTGGCTGGTAAGGCTTACCGGCAAGGGAGACTCATTTATGTTTCGCCCACAACCTTGTTACTAGGTCATGTGGTTTGTTTATACGTTCGCTTTATATTGCGTTTGATTTATGTTTTTGCACATGACATTACTTAGAGGTCATGGCAGGTTTTATGTTTGCGCGCATGACTCGTTTGAGTCATGTGATGGATTTTGCACCTGACCTCGCTTGAGGTTCAGGGCTGGGTTAGGGTTGTAGGAAGAGGACAATATAAAGGCTGGGCTTTCACAGATGGGTTAGCTCTTCATGCAACCATCTACTATTATCTCCTATCTACTACTTTATGCTCTTTACAAATACAAATACTTCACGATCCAAAAGTATCCGCTAGATGGATCAACCACAGAGTCAAGAACCTATCCGCTATGTAGATCAGATTGAGAAACTAAAGCCCGACAGTCTCGGTGCTGGTGAGAAACTGATTCTCACGTGAGGATACCAAGATAGGGTCCAGAGACTCAAGGAGCTCTAGGACACAGCATAGTGCAGTTCGGGCGGTTAAGCGAAGGTCGTTACCTGTTGCGAGTAACATGAGTAGTGGGAAACCGTAACAGTAAATTGAAGAAATTCTAGGCACCAGTTATTGTTCTTTGAAAAAAGATCAAACTGATGTTGGGTGTAACGAGGATAACCCCAAGTCAGACATGAAATCCGTAATCGTTCCCGCTGAATTTGCCGGCGCAGGGGATTTGGGTGAATATACCGTATTATAATATTTCTTTTCTGCGATTGTTGTTGTAGGAGTAAAAATCGACCAAGTTGTTCAGGTTTCCCACTATTTGTATTACTCTCGACAGGTAACGACCTTGTTCTTCTTCCGAACTGGACTGCAGTGTGTGCAAGATCTCATCAAGTCTCTTGGCCCTATCTTAGTATTCCCACATAAGAATCAGTTTCTCACCAGTGCAGAGAGTATAAGTCTGTTATCTTGTTAACGGGATCTGTGTAGCGGATAGGTTCTTGACTCTATAGTAGCTCCACCTAGTGGAGAGGTTTGGAGCATAAAGGTTTTCGTATTGTAAAGAGCGCAAAATTGTAGATAGGAAATAACAGTAGATGGTTGTATGAAGAGCTAACCCATCTGTGAAAACTCAGCCTTTATATGGGCCTCTTCCTGCAACCCCAACCCAGCCCTGATCCTCAAGCGAGGTCAGGTGTGAAACCATTTATAACATCACATGACTCAAACGAGTCATGTATACAAAAACATAAAACATCCCATAACCTCTAAACGACATTATGTGCGAAAACATAAATCAAACGCAATATAAACCAAACCCATAAACAAGCCACATGACCTACTAACAAGGTCACGTACAAAACATAAACGAGTCTGCCTTGCCAGTAAGCCTTACCGGCCAACCTAGACTCTTCCCCCTGATGTCAACTGTATGTCATGTGCGAAATGCAATCAAAACTAAATGAGCCCCATGACCTGCTAACGAGGTTATGTGCGTGAAAATACTTTAAACATAAATGAGCCCCATGACCTGCTAACGAGATCATGTGCTGAAAGGATAACTTAACTGCTTGACTTCTAACTAAGGTCATGTGTGAAACCTGTTCCTCGCTTCAGTCACCCGGCTAGCACTCCTCTAGCCAGATCATGACATAAGCAAAAACAAGGAAATAGCAGCAGTATAAATTGTTATCATATTTTGTGCCATCATGAGAGGTTTTGCTTCTATTTTTCTTACTTATTCTATGTATCTTTCCACTCTATATATGTACATCAACCCCGCTTTTCTGATATTCAAACCTCGGATTGTCCTACCATTTTTGTTCTAGCAGCCTCTTGGTCTATGTTTATATCTTGGCACCTGCCTCAATACCCTGCAGCCTAAACCCAGCAATCAGGGATATCAACTATCCCTGCCTCAACCACCTAGTCTATTTTCTTGGTATTTCACCTTTCTTAATTTATCTCTGTTGCTGTGGTTACACTATTTTCGGCAGGGGTTATCTCAACTGCTGGATCCCTCTAATACAGTCATAACAAGGTACCGCCTGTGGTTAAAAAGATTGGGAAATGTGGAAATGAAATGTCAGAAATACTGTTGCTCAATTGGCTTGCGCCCACTGAATACTCCAATCAAAACCCCTGAATGCCTTTCCATGTATCCTAGTTTTTTTCGGTTGGAGGCTGTAGTAACTGGATATTAGCAGTAGGTGCATTGGAGCAATGAATAAATAATGTAAGGTAGTCGCAACCACATTATATTGCCATTACAATGTGATCCATCACACTCTCCTAGTGAACCTCTAATGGTCTAAAATGCCTTTGAGAAATGATACCAGAAAGTGACGGGAAGCCACAGATGAAGAGCATATATATATGATGAAGCTATATTTAAAGAACTACTCTTATTGTCAGATTGAGCAACATCTAGGCTATGGAAAGAGTACAGTTTACAGTATAGTGAAGCATTGGAAGGAAATATACAACACCCAGGATGCTTCATATTCTGGACAGCTTCGAAAGCTCAGCAATAGTAATAAGCAAAAAATTGTGAATCTTATTGAGAAGGATCTGGATGCTACAATTGAGGATATTGTATAGTATTCTGGTTTCAATATTAGTAAGTATTTAATCACGAATATAGTACTTGCGCAAGGGTATTGTAGCTTTATTGTATAAAAGTACTGGCAGGAAGAAATCATTAGGTGGTAGCCAGCTCTAAGAACAAGTAAGTTTGGCTAGAGCTACAATATAGATAAAGAGATTGGTAGGAAGGCTTACTAAATTTGAGTAAAAGAAAGAAGTAATGTTTTTGATTGTATAACAAATATATTAATAAGATCTCTACGCCGTTGCTGGTAATATTCGATTGCTTGAAAAGTATCTTAATATTTATATTCTGTATTTGGGAGTTTATAGCCTATCTAATTCTCTCAACATATCTTTTATTTGACTGGTATAAACTTTATAGGCTCTGAAAATCTTTATTTCACCTAACCCTAGGCTCTGTAGATATTTCTCTATTTTGAGAAAGGTGTTCCTACCTTACTCTAAACAGAGTCCTTTTTTCTATAGTTATTTGAATCCTTTTACTGTAGAAAGTGGCTACTAGTCCTTTTTCTATATATAGAGTGATTACCTGCAATAACAAACTTCTCAATACAGTTGGATTTCTCATTCTTCTATATCAATATTGACATGAGTAATTTTTCTCCTATCAGACCAACAGCAGATATATCACTACTTGTAGCTGTTGCTCAGCTATGAAACTCTTGCTGATTTACCTAGTTAGTATAGTTCCCTTCAATCAATATTGACATGTTACTGGTAGGTCTTCTTATGGCTCTATCTTATTATAGCTCTGAGATATAAATAAATAATCATCACTTAGACATTATTCTCTTATTAGGATTTCTATTGCACATGTCTCTATATCAACCAACAGAAATGCTTTGCATGACTTTGGTACTATAGCCCAAGATACCCTCTCAAGGATTCAGTAAAAATTCTTCAGTCAGATATTTTGATTGTTTTAGAGTCAGAGATATTACCTAATCATTGTAGTTGGTAAAACTCATCTTGTTATTTCAAGTACCATAGTGGAACCCAGGATTGAATATATAATCTTATACTAGTTGTCATATAACTTGTTCTTATACTAGGCCTATTTGTTTTATATGTAATAGAAGCTCCTCTCTTTAAAAGTTTGGGCTAAATTTCTATTTAGTCTAATTCTGATCTAGGTATTCTTATTCTATATAGTTAATTCTTTTAGGAACTTAGCAAGATAGAGTGATAACCTGAGTATATTTACTTAGCTATACTAAGAAAAATCTTTTCACTACTATTTCTCCACATTGTAGCATATTCAGACTATCTCTATAGGACTCTCTATCAACTCTACCATGTACTCTAAATATGCTAGCAGTTTCCAGGCCTTTGCATCCTACAAACACTCCTGCTACTTTACAAATTACTTGAATTCAAGGGTACTCCTATTGCACCTGTAAACCCTATAGGTATAAGAAATAATCTCACTTTTTACTATCTTCTTAACCTCCTATTCTAGCTCACTATCTATCTCTTATAGTACTCTTAGAGGTTGTTTCTGCGCTGGCCAGAAGTGTATCTAATATAGTTTTAGTAGTAATACATGGAAAACAGGATAGATCTTCTATTATTTTGAGACTTCTAATTTGAATACTGGGTTGCCATGCAGTTCCAGAATCTTGAATAGCTTATATAGCTTTGAGCTTAACTTCTTAGAGGGTTATTTGGTATCAATATTTTTTGTATTTGGTATAATCAGATTACCTATTTGGAAGTTAGACTATAGTTATGCCTTCTTGTTATAGTACTATTTTATAGCCTCCCTAGTTGTTGTTACTATCCTTCTTACCTCTCCATATATCCCTTTTATTCAGTAAGTATAAGCAGTGGTTTCTAGATTTGAGCTTCTTACTTGTTTACTTATTCTGTCTAGAAGTGGGAACTATAGTTAGTGTAGAATAGGGTTGAGCTATATATACTAGTAATAATATTATTATAAGTGTGTTTTACTTAAAAGAGTAGTTATGTCAATTATCCTAGTGGTAATTCATCAAGCTGTATAGATAACCTCCTAGTACTTGATTGATTCTTTCTATTTACTTGTCAGTCTGAGGACAATATATAGTAGATATCTTATATGTAATTCTAAAGAGTTTGTAGAGGAACCTGATATTCTCCTACTAATCTTCTATTTATATCTAAGATGATTTCTGCTCATAGCCTGTATAGTTTGCATACTTTATAGAGGAAAATCTAGGACCTGTTATTTACTGTTGTATTTTTTTAAGGCTAATAAAATAGACCATCTTGGTCAATTGATCAACTACCACTATGATCTGAGTGTTTCCATCTGACTTCTATAACTGGATTACGAGCTCTGTTAAAATAGAGGTCTATCTTATATAAAGTATTTCTAAAGGCTATAAATGCCTGTATCTGGTATATCATAGAGTTTTATTGTGTTGATATTTATCATATGGTTCCGGCCGTCTATACTGAGCACCTCAGATTTTGCAACAGGGGATGGCTTGGCACTAAGGATTATGTACATAGGTTCAACTCCTCTCAAGTTCTTAGTTTTTAGAGCATTTCTTCAGCCACAGTAATTTTTGAAAGTAATAAATGATTATAGATATAAATTCCATAGACGAGTCTCAGACACTTAATGTATTCTAGTATTATTAAATACTCTATTATTATCTCTCAATAAAACCAGTGTAGCTTGAATATATCAAAAATAACTCTGAATCCATGGGGAATTGAACTAAGCTCCACATTTTTAATTGGTGGCTGAATGCCAAGGCGTCCCCTGTTGCAAAATCTGAGGTGCTCAGTATAGACAGCCAGAACCATATGATAGTATGTAGTTGTTTACCTATTTAGTTAGCTCTTTCTAGTAAAAATCCGGAGCTATAATTGCTACTGTTTTTTCTTGTCTGAAGTGTCTTGCAACCTTTGAGTTATAACTACTCTGAGTAACTAGTATTTGTAGAACTTAATCTTTTAGGATAAATAGTTATCTCTTGTAGTACAGTTCTGTCTAATAAGTCCTCATATAGTTATCAACAATCATACCATACTTCAAATTAAAGCAATTGACACTACAAGTAAATAGATTGTTATATCATCAAATTATAACTGATAGAAAATTCTAGTATTTTTCTATTATCCAATTTTGGTAATTATCAAGTAGGTAAGTCAGGAGAAAATCAGAAGTAGTTAATATAAAATTAGTCTAATAGATTTAGCTATTACTTATATTTATTTTTTTAATTTTGATTTTGTATGCAAATTATACTTAGTTTACAGTTCAAAACTCTTAAAGAGGTAGTAAACTATATTCTATGGTCTATATGCTAGCAACCTTACTTCTAGAGATTTTGTATTAGGTCATTTAAAAGAGTTAATATAATCTAAGATTTATAATACTTAAATATCCTACCGGTGATTATGACAATGCTTGGATCAATAGATAATTTCTAAGATCAATTACTTCTAGTATTATACTATTTTAGAAAGATAAATCTAAAGCTTAAATAGGTTTTCTGTTTTATATTAGAGAAAGATTATTAGTAATAGGGTATATATACCGTATTTAAATGAGTATTCTTTAGAAAAATCATAAAAATATTTTACTTTAATTCTAAGTATTGATAGGCTATTTTTGGACATTTTTCCCTATCAGATTACTTTTAAACATCTTCTTGCAAATTTAATCTTCTATTTATTTAGTTGAATTTTTATATTAAAATTGCCCTCTTTCTTATTCAACTATAATATTTCAATAAGAGCATAAACTTGGTATGTAGTCTACCTGCTAGACTATTTAGGTACTATAGAATATATCAAGATAATTTTTATATATATTAAGATGATTTGTAATTAATAATAGAGATTATATTCTCAATAAAACTAAATAAATTTTAAGGCTATTTATATTATAAGAGTATATCTTTTAAATGTAGTAAATTGCAGAATTGATGTTTCTATATCTCATCTTAAAATATATTCAATTTAGAGATACTACTAATTAAACCTGATGTTATTAGAACTAAAGGATTCTTCAGTATTTTAACTTACAAATTAATTTCAAAAATAATCTGTATTTTATTTCTTACTTTTAAATATGTCTCAATTTATTATTAGCTTAAAAATTCTATCTAATTTTTCTTTACAAGCTATAGATCAAATAACAACTTAGCTATTAATTCTTTGTATTTATTTATTGAAAGAGAAACTAAAAATCATGAGAGTTAGTGGATCTATTACTATTGCTATTAACTGTGCAAGAACTTATTAGATACAACTATATAGAAGACTATCAGCTAGTATCAAATGCTTTGACATTTCCTTCCTCTCATCTTAGAACTTTTTCAACTCCTCTATTCTTTCTTTCCAGTTGTGGTTTTGCCGTGTACTTATTACTCACTTGCCGTATACATTCAGAATCAAACCACCTTATCTTAGCTTTGATAATTATTGTGATTGACAATATGGTTTACCATATTCTTAGTACTTGATATACTCCCTGATTATATTGATTAAAGTGCTGGTTCTGTTCTCTTTCTTCTTATGAGTAGATAGTATCTGCTATGGTTCAACTAGAATAGATCCTCTATGTTTAAATTTCCCCTATTACTGCACAGTATCCTTTTACCCTGTTTCCTTATTTCTTTTTTTTTTATTTTTTTTTATTTTTTTTTAACTCATATGTATATTTGATTATCGCTCAAACATGTACATGCAGCTCGCGCTATGGCATACAAAAGCCTTAATTTCAAACGTCCTCCGAGCCCAAGGGGAAAAATCGCCCCAGGTCCCTCTGGTCTGGGACCAACCTCTCATTCCTCCACGAAGCCCAGACCCCCAGCAAGCCAAAACAAACTAAGGAAACCCAAGCAACAGAAAGAGCAGGAAGCTACAAAAAACCCCACTGGCGTCATCTCAAACAAGTAAAGAAAGGTTTTTCCCCCTAAAAGTGCCCTAACGGGCAGATGCGGAAAAAACACAATCCCGCGCGGCAGACCTATGGAAGGGTCCTAGCCTTTCGGCCTAATTAATTGCCTTAAGGCAGGGAGACCAGGGGGACGGCCTCAGGAGGAATCGAAGGGGCACGGTGCTGCGCGGGTGAAAAAGGGTAGGATGACATCGCGATGTCAGAGCCGAGATGTGTAGAGGAGGCAGTAAGGTGCCAGCTCAAGTGGATGACTCCCGTGAACGAGAGGCAGAGCCGCAAAGAGGGGGCAGAGGGGATGCCAGCCGAGCAGGGAGAATGCCAGCCAAAAGGGTGGGTGATGCCGCACGCAACATCAGAGCCGGGGTGAGAAGTCGCCAGCCGAGGCCAGCTTGGAGCGGGCAGGTAGAAGAGCTGCCGCATGGTGAGGAGGTAGGGCCCCGCGGACCCGGGCAGTAGGGTGCCAGCCAACACGAGAGGAGGAGAAGGTGGAAGGCCGAAAGA
>PYWC01000059.1:721724-751322 GCA_003182015.1 Tuber magnatum
GGTAGGGTAACTCAGGTCCTTGAACAGGGTAATCCAAGCCTCAAGGCAAGGTAACCCTGTTCTGAGGGTAGGGTAATCTTGTCCGGTTGACAAGTGGACTTTCTCATGTTACCCTATCTATCCCACTTCCGGGGATAGACACACTCGGCCTTTCTCTAGTTACCCAGCCTAGCTGTGTGTTGGCCCTTCATAGGTCCCTAAGTACGCTGACACCAATCTTGGGTGTAGCCTTGTACCTAAATACTTGTGTCCACTAAGTCTGCTCATCTCGGAGCCCGGGCCATCGGGTCTCCGTAGGTCAAGTACTCACTTGCCTGCCGGTTCCTACCAGTTCCCCTCCGGGCTACCTGTATGGGTGTAGGTTCCGGCTACCATAGCTCCTGTATGCTGGGGCGTTACAGATAGATCTAGTTTTATTTATAATACCCTTCACACATATATAGGACAAAATGAGAAACAACTGTTTACAGGTTCAAGTTTCCATGTGATTTCTGCCACCATTCCGGCATTTTGCTGAATTCCCACAATGGTTTCCCGGTCCTCTCCACGTATGCATCATGTACCACCTGATGTGTAAAGTGGACTACACTATAGCGATGGCCCACAAAAGATCCTATATAATGCTCCACCACATATAACCGCATTAAAACAATAGAACCTAGACAGTACATGTTAGTCACACATGCAGTTGAAGAGATAACAGAACTGTCTATAGTACCGGGAGGACAATCAATATTAACTCCAAGCTCTGGGAAGCAGGCATCGCCTTCTTTAAAATCTCCTAATACAACAATGGCTGACCATCCATGGTGTACGTCTTCCATATCTTTGCGGTTATTGGTATTCGCATTGATGACTAGCAAACATAAAGTCTATATCCCAAATGCTTCCTTAATATTGTCTGCTCTTCCATCATAAATGGTCCCCTAGACAGCCTTGTATTTGGAATACTCTGCAGGCAGAAAAGTATGAAATAAAGCCTCCACAGTTTGAGTAAATGGCAGAAGCTTTTGGGCAAATACCCTCAATGCTTTAATGGCCGGTTTCGACTTGTACGATAGCGATGGTCCTGACCCAAGTTTGATATCCTTTGTTCGCTTTTCCATTCTTGGCGCAAACAAGCGGTACCCAATAATACAGCCCTTCATTCTTAAAGTGCTATCAGGATTAAGCTTGTTGCTCGCATTTCCTTCTGGAGAGCAGAAGGTTGTGGAATGCTTCATATAGTCATTGGCAGCATCAGTATCTCAAACATCTGGTATCGCGTCTAGTTTATAATGCTCTCGTGTACTCATTGCACCGCGCCAGGTATGATCTGCTACTAAATTCCTGGCAGCAACCTATTTGTGGACTGCTGGTTCAATTTGAGGTAATAGCCAGCTGGCGTTTTTGTTCCCGGCTTTTATTACACATGGGATGTCATACCTAATCATAGTTTAACCACTGTATAAGCCTATTTACAGCCATGGGTATGATAACTTACCTGTCACTTAAAATCACAACTTTGCCTGTGACGCGTTGCAATTTTGGCTCATTTTCCTCCTCAAAGATTTCTGCTAAGTTGGAGTCTGGCTGACATTTAGGAATTGAAAGAATTGCGTCCAGGACATCGAAACCAGCATACCGATGATATGTTACATCATACCTGGGCTTAATCAACATCTGGTGAACATTCCGTTTCATGCTGTATAATATCTTGCTGGTGAGCTGTAGAATAGGTAGCCGGGGATCTAATACAATTAATAAAGGGATCAGTATATACTTTCAATGTATAGAACTTTATTAAATGCTTGTAGGTAAAATCTGACATTTAGCCATGCCGGAATTCGGAATGCGCTCACCCTCATTGACGTTAAGAGTCTCCTGAACCTGCTTATCATTTCTTCGGTGTTCCTGCCTCCATTTCTGCCTTACAACCTCCTTTTTCCTTCAATTTTGATAACCCGCCCATAGTCTTTTTCTTGAACCACCCAAACTTGCTCAAAGCAAGCTTCCTTTCCGCTCAAAGCAGGATAGAATAAAGGGTATTTGATATAGAACAATGGCTATGGTATATCTAGGGGGTAGCGTAGAGGGCCTCCACATCACATTCTCATGCTCGTATGCTGTTCACTGTGATGTGGGTGAGTGCTGGTAGTTGCGTTTGTAGGGAACGGGAGAGTAGGGGAATGGAGAAACAGGGGAATAGGGGAATAGGGGGAATAGGGGAATAGAAAGCATTGTGCAAGGGTAGTTACACGAACAGGTCACATGTTGAAACCGTAGCAACTAACGTGGGTAGGTTTGTATTACCTATATCATTTCTGGAGTCTGGTCCCTCTACCGCGGTTTCATCCCAACAGTATCTACAATCTCTCAGCACACGATCCCGTGCATATGGACTATCCATATAATCTTGGACATATTTCTACAAGTATGACCCCTATGGCACACCTAAACGTAATTTTGGGCATATGATTATTAGCACATAATTTCATGCTTATTACTCTGCACATGATTCCAAGCATATGATTCTATACCCATAGCACTCTCGACGGTATAAATTGTGATCATGATTTTATATCATTCACGTGATGTTTACTGCTCTATTAATACACACATATCCCTAATTGTGCACATTGCTATTAGTGGGTATAGCTCAGAGGCAATAAAACTATATATGAAGGCTAATTAATTACCCATAATCGAATTCTGCTAATGCAGGAACATTTCCTAGCAGATTTCAACCTAGTTCAATCTGGACCTTTTCTTTGCTTTACCACCTGTTCCAGCGCCCTTCCTTCTTGTAACTCCAATCCCAGTACCACCCCCTAGTCCTTTTCTCTGGCCCACCTGCAGCACCATAGGAGCTGACTCGGGAGCTTCCGGATGAACAACCTCCTCAGAGCAAACTTCCTGCTGGCCTGTCGGATCTATACTGGCAACATTTGTGTTATCTACTTTGTTGTTTTCAAGATCACTAACTCTTCCCGCAGTCTCCGGCTCTTCCTCCTAGGATTCTTCCTCAGTGTTGGACCTAATATACATTTTCATCATGCTGTCCCAGATTCCATAGTCAACTCCTCACTCTTCCACACCTGCCAATTGCTCGCTGCCATCTTGTTCCTGATCTCGTGGAGGGTGTGTATATTGAGATTGAACCAAGCCACAATCAGGCAGATGGGCCTTAGATCTTTTTCAAATGCCCGTCTTCCATCCTGATCAACAAAAGACCATGCTGTG
This sequence comes from Tuber magnatum, assembly GCA_003182015.1. NCBI lineage: Eukaryota > Fungi > Ascomycota > Pezizomycetes > Pezizales > Tuberaceae > Tuber > Tuber magnatum. The sequence goes on from PYWC01000059.1 coordinate 724,947, forward strand.
TCTTTTTTTTGTAACTTGTCATCATCAGAGATACAGTTGTAGCCCTCCTCATCACTCTGGTCCTGCCTATCTACCCAACCACGGCAATCCTCAATTGCTGCCATTTCTTCCAACCTTGCTGCCTCCTATTCGCTGTTATGATTTCCCAGCTCTCGTCGTAATTCTTCGTGCTCATATGATTACACAAGCATTGAGACCCTGATTGTACTGCTTTTCAATCGGGATTGGCGATATGGAACCACATCACTTGCCATGCTCAATACCCGTTCAACACCAACACTGCCTTCTTGAACTGCAAGAACATCCTTAGCCATCCGGGCTAAATTGGGGAACCTCCCAGCATTAACCTTCCACCACTCCAGTATGTTTGCCACATAAAAGATCCCGGTTGGATTGGTGTCAGGCCTGGAATCCGAGGCTCTGGTGGCTGGCTCTGAAGGTTCGACTGCGGATTCCAATTTGATATACGTGACTGCCTCATTGACTACAATAGTTCTCAATCTCGATCCACGAAGATGCTTTGATCGACTATTTAGACCGCTCCATAGAATTGTCGTGTCAGGACACTAGGCATTCATTGGTGTGTAGTGAAGATCATAATATGCAATAAACTCCTTTTTATATGACTTCTCATCATCTGTCTCAACAGCAGCATCATCAAAATCCCCTTCACGAAATTGGTTTAGTTTGAAATATGGGTTGAGACAAGCTCCAATGCAGAACAGAAGGCCTCTTGGGTTTTCAGTTTTACCGTAATAAACTGCTGCCTTTGGTTTTGCTCTCAGTAAACCTTGACGAATATCAACTTTCCACTACATCGGCTTACGTTCCAACTTTGCGATTTGCAATTCTAAATGATCAAAGATGTCACGATAGACTTGGAATAGGTCGTGAATCGTAACCCCGTGCATTGTTGACATCCACAGGGTCCAAAACCGGATGGGCTGAAGTACTTCCAAGATGTACTCAACCTGCTTCCATTCTTCGGGGATGGACCACAGTGGCGCGAAATACAGATAAGTTTGTAACTGAATCTTCGTGAATTCACGCAACTGCACAGATCTCTCCAACATGTTTAGAGTCGAGTTCCCTCGTCTTTTGACCTCGTAAATGAGCACAGTTGGGATCTCCACCCTGTCGTTCTGTATCTCAATGAAGTACTGCCAGTGCTGAGATGAAGCTCTGATGGCAATGCTCATTTTCTGATACTAATGTACACACAACCTGATTAGCATTCTCCATTCAACGACTCGGGTATAGTATTTAGGAACATTGCAGATGAATTAGATATCCTCTTTTTCTGAAGCTCCAGGATTCATCATATGATTTATATCCTTTCTTTTGCACTGCAGAGTTTTTAATTTGGGCCTATGAATCTGTGCGTATGTGTACGTATGTGCTGATATGTGTAACTCACAGTTTGTGAAACTGTTACAAGTGTATGGGGTCTTGGATATTACCTTTTCTATTGTCTTTTGAAAGCTATTATCCAACCTCACAACCTTATCGATATAATCTGCCTTAAAGCCAGAGGCCATATGACCATCGTTTGATTTCACCTTGATAGAACCCATAAATGCAGCAACAATAAGCTGAACAACATGGGCCATACACAGAATATGGTTTTCTATCAGGGACCATTCAATTGATAGTGAACTTAAGGCATTGTTTAAGGCTTCCATGAGAGTTTTGTTGTTACTAGCACTATCGGTGATGAAACCAAGAATTCTATCCTGAATCCCGTATTCAGCGAGGACCTTATTAATGATCTCTGCCATATTGGCACCGGTGTGAGAACCTTTTATTTCCTTAAACCCAATTAGCACTTCCTCTATCTGCTAGTTATCTGAGACCCAATAGGCCACAAGTGCCAGAAATGCGACTTTATTTGGAGAAGTCCATGCATCCACGGCCAGGGAGATCCTGGCATCAACTGGCAAACCGGTTCGAATCTCATCCACTGTAGCCTTACCGAGCTGTTTTAAATGTCTTTGCGGCATTGTTGGGCTTGGGATTTCAACGCCTGGATGAATATATTTGAAGGCTCGGCAGAAGGCAAGGTTGTTTGAGCAATTAAATGCAAGATTTGTTGCAAGGAAGGCCTTTAGGAAGTATTCTTCAAAAAGGTGCTGTTTGAACTCCATTGGTATTACTAGATCAATTATCCTACGCTGATTTCTAGTTTTTGTTCCTTTTTGCAATAGTGTAAGGACATCTGTGTCAGGTGAACTTCCGGTGTCAAATTTGGTACACTTTATAGACCTCTTGCATGCTGAGGATTTGTTGTGAGCGTGCATCGAGTTGGTGCCTGTGCTGCTTGGGTGAGCGAGAACCTTTATGCAAATGATACACATCACCCGTGGTGTACCAATGGCACGGCGCGAGTGGTCGCCACATTGGTGACAGTATTTCCACACGCCTGTGCCTCAAATATCAGAGTTCTATCAGACCTTCTTCTTACTAGCATATTTTGCGGTATATGCTGCAAATCCTGCTGTCTCTTTCCACCACTCCATCCAGCTCTCATGATATTCGTCTGTATAGAGATAAAGGTTTGCAAATATCTCAAATGAATTTGCATCACTTGTTACTGAAGCCAGAGCTGGTAAGTGGAGCATGTTCCGAGCATGATCTTGGTTTCCCAGTGGCAGTGAAACAGAATCTGGGTACAAAGGTCTTGTGGAACTTGAAAAAGGTGCTCAAGAGGTGCTAGCGGGAGGTCTTGGGGGTTGGTGTTATTGAGTCATCGCTCGTGTATGGACTGGATTCGACAGATAGTAGAGATAGAGACAGGGACTGGTCCCTGGTTGGGCTTTCGTGTACACATAGAAAGGAAGTATGGCTTCTTACACTGCTGCCATAGTGGGCCCATTGACCGCCATGGTGGGAGGGTAGGCTGCCAGCTGTAGAGGATTCGGGTTGTGAAAGCATCTTGAGCATCAGGGTCACAGTAACGCTCGATGATTGGTGGCTTTTGATAGCTGATCTAATAGAAGTCTTTCAGTTGTAATGTCTTCTACAAAAAATATGTTTAGATTCAGGCAATGAGCTGTTTTAAGATACTGTCTCAGCTACTATCTAAGAACCTCACCTGGCTGTATTTTGTTATTCTATTTCTTTCCCTGCATATGCATCTTTCTGTGTTAATTGTTTATGGGATTTTGTACATATGACTTGTGCGTATGACTTTTGTGCGTATGGTTTCTGAGAGTATAATTTGTACGTATGAGTTGTACGTATGATCACGCTTGAATTTATTTGTAAATATTACGGTATGGAGCTTGGCAGGAACCACACGAATTGAGTTGGATATCGGTAGATAAACTATGAATGAGCTTTAAGCTTATCCTAGTCTCAATCTAGAGCAGTGGTCAAAACGCACTGCTAAGGGGCATATAATCCAACATAACCGTATTAGAGCATTTACACAAATTCACTAATCCCATGTAAGCACTCCCATACAATACCTTCACCCTTATACAGCAATCTAATTTTACAATCAGATCTGCCTGCTAGAATTCTCTGGGGCTCTCATAACGATTCGAAGCAATTCCAATGGCAAGGAGTTGATGCTGAAATATACTATTGTGTCGGTCTTGTTTTCCAAGTGATCAAGTGTGATTCATAGTTGTAGCTTTTGTATATAAATACCAGGTTATCCAATGAGATTGCCTATTACTTAGCTGCCATTCCCCATGAACTTACAAGACTGCTATACCGAACCTATTTTTCTCTACTCTTTTCTCTGTATCTGCAGAGACAATAACTATTGCACCAATGGAGCCAGTTCCAATTCTGGAGTTTCAGACCTCAATATTAGGTCCGCACGAACTAATGGACCTTTACCGTGTAACCTTGGACAGGAAGAATATCGACTTCTTTTTCTGTACACCATTGCTGCATTCTGTCTGAAACTTATATCCATATTACTAGCGCTGAAAAGCTAATGGTAAGATATAGACAAACCTTAGGCTAATAGCCGGTCACCAAGGATTGCACGATGATACCGGTTAATGCTATGCGAATTCAAGTGGGCAAACGGAGGCAAGGCAGTCAAATTGGTTAGAGGTGGGCAGATACCGGGAATGTTGGAACTTAGAACACCAGAATCCTGGGTCATCATACAAGCACTTGATTTGGGTTATGAGAGAGAGGGTCAAGTGTTAAGCTTGGAAATCTTTTGGCAGTGTCATTCCAACCGCTGTGTAGTAAAGAGAAAAATGACCTGGCGCTTGGTTCCAGAATCAGGTTCAGAATAATATCTTCATTCCTGCTTTTGTAAATTTACACAAACGATGTTCTTTGTACTCTCTCGAACTTGATATAGATTAGTTCAATCCATCAGTGGCTGGCCTTAACAGGAGCTTCCAGCATGCTGGATTGCTGATTATTCCATCATTATCCCATTCCAGAGTTCATCTGCTGCTCTCAAGTATCTTCCCACCGGTTGCTACCAACCATTCTATAGTATTTCTTTATTCCAAACCTCTTTCCCTACCACAACAGCACCACGATTCAACATCCCTCAGTATCCAATTTCACCTGTTCAAATCACGGAGGGTATTGAAAACCACCTCATTACCGGAACCGACCCACTAGGATACACCGAACCCGATACCATTTCACTTCTGCGGCTTTGTCCAATGGTTGCTGTTGGGACCAACCATAACTTTATTGAGATGAAGGACCTCCCCCAAAGCTCTCTTGACGACTATAGCGACCTTGGACCAACCCTGTTTTCATATTCTTATCTCCGCTCAGTTGCCTGGGGTCATAAAGTGATACGATTCTTTTGCAAGTCAACTATCCAACAATGCTCACACCTTGCACCTTGTTCATAATACTATACGGCAGGTGTGGTGGATTTTCCAAAGGCCGGAATGCATACTCCAGTATTGGGTAGGACGTATTGGTTGGGAACCAAAATCCATGAGGACAATTATTATTATTATTATGTATCATTACGCTTATGGAGCCGTGCAGGCTATGAAGCGGCAACTAACATACAGAAGGTACCACCTGGTACCGGTCCAAAATTCCGTCTCTTGCTATGATTGTAGCAGCTTTTCAGTGGGCACGTCATAGGCCAAGTAATGAAATCCTCCTCTCCGCCTGAAGCCTAACAAATACAGGAAAAAATAGTAAGGAAACCTAAACAGCCCTGTTCCTCCTCTCAGTTGCTGCCTGGTGTGCGTGAAGGTAGGTGGGGCACTCCTTAGAGGTAGCTAGGTGGGGATTGCCGCAATTGTTGCATTTGATCGTTGTATGGAGGCATGCTTTGCCCTTGGTAGGGCAGTCTGATCTGCCGCAAGTGTGGTGGTGGGCTGGGTGCTCCTGGGAGCAGATAGCGCAAATGGGGGTCTTGTTGCATTGAGTTGGGTGATGGCCAAACTCCAAGCATCTGGAGCATTGTGTGTCAGGACCAAAGGAAAGGTACCGCTGTACCTTGAATTTCCTGCCAAAGAGTGAGAGGCCTCTGCTGAGGGCTTTGTCTGTAGAATCTTTGCCGGCAACAGTCAGGACCATGGCAGAAGCTGCCTTGTTCTGGCGTTGGGCTTGGGTGGTGAGCCATCTGGGAGGGCGTGGGAGGTGGGTGCCAGGATTGAAGGTTTCAATTTCTGCCTGGATAGTAGAGAAAGTAGATGTGGTGGGGATGCCGTGGATGATAACCTTTTGCCAGACCTCATCCTTCCTGAGGCCTTTGGCAGCTGGGACAGTGGCGCGAATGGCCTCCTCAATGGCGAAGCGGTGGTTCTTAAGGATTGTAGAGGCGGGGGTGTTCTCCTTGGTGATGAGGAGAACGTGGTGGTTGGGTGTGAACTCAATGTTTGAGACTAGCTGTTTCTTGATTGCTGTATTGACAGCATCGCGGATGGTAAGGTGGTTGGTCTCATCAGGTAGGGAAGTGCCATCTCGCTCAATGACAATAGTACGGTCGCGTTTGGTGAGCAAGGCCGTAGGCGTGTTCTTGCTTGGTGGAATGGTGTGGGGTTTGACTGGGAGTGCTCTGGCAGCTTTCTGGGCCCAGGTTTGCGTGGTCGGGGGGGGGGGAAGGGTGGATTGGTAGGTGGTAGTGGGTTGTTGCTGGAGTTGCTGGGACTGAAGTTGCGCAACTTGGTTGGTAAGTGAAGTGCAAAGGGCCTTCATCTCCTCTGTATCTTTGATATGGCGTTCTTGAACCGTCAACAGGTGTTTCTCCAATGCTTTGAAGATGTCGTCAAGCTGGTTGTGGGCAAGGTTGATAGCATAGAGTCTCCTGGCGAGGGTTTCGATTGTGGGGGGCCTGCCTTCCAGAGTGTGGAAGGTTTGGTCATCTGTGTTGAAGGGGGAAGGTGCAGCAGTACCGACTGTCTGAACTGGAGAGGGTGTTTCCCCCATGGGGTCTTCGTCCATCGGGGTGTCTGTAGGTGAAGGGGCTGTTTGGCGGGGGTTTTGTGGGTGAAAGGGGGCTGCAAGGGGATTTCCAGCCCCCCTGCCTCTGCCTCCACGTCTGGATGACATCAGAGGGGATCGGGGAGGGACTCAGTTGATAAAGGTTGATGAAAAACAAATAATAGAGGATGATTTGTTGGTGAAAGTCTTTAAAAGGGGGGGGTGAAGCAGTGAGAATAGGTTGTTGACCAATGAGGTAGAAGCTCGGCGAAAGATTTGGTGTGGTTTTTTCTTTCGCTGTGGTTGTAACGGCAACGCAGTCATCCATGAGGACAAGTCTGAGAATGTCGGGCTACTGAGAAAGGAGATGGTATCAGGATTCTGGGATTATGATAATGCGGAGTACGACGGGATTCTTGTTGCTCTAAAGGCAGGGATCTACATTCGTGGCACAGTCCATTTAATGAAAATGATGCGTAGTGGAAGTACAAGTAGTAGGGTCATTATAGGTGTCATTCATTCTGCAATTGTGGATTCTGATTTTGATTCAGAGATACAATTCTATCTAGCGGACCGCCTAGACAAGCTGGTCTACAGAAATATGCAGCCTCATCTTGCTCGTTTGGATTGTGTAATTACAGTAGTAATAAGGAAATGTGAGATTTGAATAGCACCTTAGTGCTTATGAATTTAGTATGAATTGGGTCGTATAGTTTCGGGCATGTGGTTTTGAGCATATATATTTGTAAGTATGTCATTGTGCGTATGTCTTAGGGCGTACGTCTTTGGGCGTATGCCTTAGAGTGTATGAATATGAGCGTATGGTTTTGGCCGTATGGATTTTGGCCTATGTAGTCGGCCACAGCATATATAATAACATATTACTCTGTACGTATGAACCATAGCAGCTTCGGATACAACGCATTACGCAGCAAAAGCAGCTTTACACAATGCGACTATTATTATCTGCAAAAGGTGATTTTAAATGGACTGAGGATGCAAGGAGCTAAAGTACAGGATATAGGAGGGGCCCTCTTGAGTGAGGCAGGGGGAATAGGTGAAGAGGAAGGCAGGGGGAATGGGCAACCGGGAAGGCAGGGGACAAACAAAGAGGAAAAAGGAGGACCAAATCGCAAATGAACAAAACTGTTCCTGGGGCTCCTTTTTCACGGGCTTTGTGAATCACATGTTGGCCACGTTGAGGAGAGCAAGTCGGTCCATCTCGCGGTCGATCTCATCCATCTCTTCAAGGTTAATTCCTCACTCTGCAGCATCTTCCCTTGCGGCGGCCTCAAGATTAACAATGAGACCAGTGTTGCCAGCCAGGAACCGCTTCCTCTTGGTAACAATATGAGCGATGCTGTCTTGCCGATCTTCCAGGCTAGAAAAGAAATCCTTGGGGGTCATAGCCTACCCAAGCAGGCGGTCTCCAATCTCCAGCGTAATGGCACGGAACTGATTCTTGTCTGATTCCTGCTTTTCCATCATGTCGATGTCTCTGTCCTCGGACTTAATAAACATCCAGGACAGCGCTTCCCCCTGCTCCTTCCCCCCCTGCTCCTCCCCCCCCTCCTCCTTCTCCTCCTTCTTCTCCTCCTCCATATCCATCTCCTCTTCCCTGTAGACCCCATCAGAGTCCTCTAAGCCATTGCCGTCCTCGCCAGCAGACCTGTAGAGATCGACAAAGTTGACATCTCCATACTCTTAATCCTCTTCCCACCCCTCGTTGACCTCAGCATTCAGCGATAGCCACTCGATGGGCTTTACCCAATCGATCAAAGCTCTACCCTTTTCATCCAACTCCTCGTCCCGGACCGTCATGTCCAAATCTCCCTCCATATTGTGCTCCGTCAGCCGGAAGTCAGAAGTATGGTCTGCAGCGGTGGTAGGCGCCGAGGGATAGGGAAGAGATAAAATAACCTTAAATGTTTGTATGGATGTCACCAATAGAACTTGGCAATTACTTAGATGGGGTTTCGGGAATCAAGATGACATACCAGACTGTACAAGACTCAGGTCAGAGCTCATTCTTCCGCGTCCAATCACGAGCCTTTTCCGTTTCAGGATGGGTATTTGCACTGTACTAACGCTTCCCCAGGTAGATGCTCACGATAGGGGGATCGAACCAGATGGGCTGTTCCGGCGAGATAGTAAGGGTGCCATGCTCCTGATTCCTTCCGCCGTCCTTGCTTAAAACTGGCGAGTCTGCTCACATAGGCCAACATGAGGGGGAGAGGGTTGAGGAGGCACTGGGGGGGACTAAGAGGGGGGAAAGGAAGATGGGGGCATTGACGGGGTTGTACTGGTTCTAGAAAAGGTAGAAGACCCAGTTGTATGGCTTAGGGGTCTCTTTGTTATCCACTTAAGGAGATTTTTCATCCACGCTACAGGTTGTATCTTCGGCGAAACATTTGGTAAGGCAATGGGGGAGCTGCGGGGGGTAGGGTCTTCGATCGTGATTGGCAGGTCAGCAAGTGGCAAATGGTGTTCATCGAATGGGTTCGGATAGTATTGTTGCCAATCTGCCAGGATCGTTTGGCATTTCTGCTCTAGGATTTCGTTTTTCTCAACCACCATCTCTTGGTCAACCTTAGCTTTAACATTGTTACTAAGAGTGAGGTAGTCCAGAAAGCTCAGCGCAAACACTCGGTGGTGCTTCAGATGGTTTCCCCTATTGGCGCAGGCACGTTCAAAGGCGGTCTCAAGAGTAGTAAGATTCGGTCTGTACTCATTCCGGCAGACGGTTTCTGAGTTCGACAAGTGACCCAAAGCTCCTGCTGAAAGTGGTCTCCACTTGTACGTAGACGGCATTGAGGTGTGTTCTATTCTCTTGTTAGCTTGTGCGTATGATTTATGCTTATGATTTCTGTATATGATTTGTGCATATGATTTTGGAAAACAATTTAGATGCAAAACAGCTTTAGGAAGTTGGGAAGCAGAGAAAGCGATAAAGTGGTGGGATAGAGTGGATGGAGGGTAGGTGTGGTAGAATTGGTATGCGGAAAGTGGAAGTAGAGGCAGCATGGTAGAAGGTATTTTTTAGGACGTTTTTTTGCTAATCCAGTGTAGTGCAAGTTAGGTGACAGCTAATTTCTATGGTGTTAGAGGGTTTTGAGGGGAAAGCCATGGTTTGTCTCATATTATAAAGGGAAAAGAGAAGGGGTATGTTGTTGAAAACTTGAAAACCTCCAGAAATGGAAACGTGTCCAAAACCAACAATGCCCCACCAACAAAACACCCCACCAAATAAATTTTAGGTACAATTACCCTAAAGCCTCAGCTAAGTGCTTATACTATGGTATCATAGGTAAATATAATAACGCGGAAGTGGACTGTGTGTTTGACCTAGGTTAAATCACGTTTTGAAATAACTGAGATTGGTATGTGCTGCCTACTGACACCATTTAGTAATTATGATTGTATGCTTGATACTCCAAGAGGAAAGATATAATATCTTTGTACATATACAACATTTCATAAACAATTTTCAAGGCAATTCTATGTGAAAAGTATAGTACAATGTTTGTCTCAACAATTATTCAGTTGGAGTCTTAGTCGAACTTGTTCAATGTACAATTCAATGGTATATGGCTCTACCTACTTTTTACGGTAACATTGTTCCGGTCCGGCATTCTCGTTTATGAATCAAAATATGCCTAGGCTACGGGGAACTCGATTTGTCTGACAAGGTAGCTTGATAGGTAGAGAGTATGAATCCCCATGGGTATATCTTCCAGCCTCCCTGTCTTCTGACAAACTTCTTCCTTCAGCCAGCTCTAATATCACTACTTGTTCATTTGAGAAACGATAGGACCCATACACAAACAAACGTATACACATGCATATGCACAGATTTGGGATACACATATGTATGCTTACTTGTAGCCGTGAGTCACCTTGCCCTACCAATACCAATCACACACCCTGACCCTGAGTTAGAACCCTAACGTTCCCGACAAGAACTTCCTCACCCACCTCCTCATCCATCCTCCTCACCTACCTCCTCCTCACTCACCTCTGACACTCACCTTTAACTTTCTACTCAAAAAAAAATAATTCCGCAAAACCTGGTTCCAACCAACAAAAAACCAATAAACCAAAAAGCTAAAAAGCCAAGGAAAATTTCCCGATACCTCCAAAAAGCAAAGTAAATGAAGGCATCTTAGAATCGAATGGGGGCGGCAATTGGGGGCCTCCAATAAGGCATCTGGGCAAGAAGAAAGCCGGCGCAGTTGTGAATGGAGTGCAGTGCCCTGCACGATGCCTAGCGGGCAGGTTGGCGATAGCTGAAATTATCAAGTATCACCGGGATGGGGGATACCCGATCCCAAAAGCCCCGTTTTACCGTCTCTGCTAGGAAATTGTCTCCAACCTCCCTCTCCAGCAGCGGTTGCGTTGGCCAAGGTCAGCTGTTGAATGCCTTCAGGTGGCAGCGGAGGAACACACGGTCATGAACATGGCTGGCAGGTTGAGCTCTGAGTCCTATTCTAATAAGATTATATGATTTACTAATTCTTCATAGCTGGTGCCCTGAGCACAGCACAGACTGGTCAGGTTAATCTCATGGTCTTGGACCTGAGGTTGGTCGATGACATTTTGAACGTCATGGCTGGGAAGCCTGATCGAGCAACCTGGGAGGAGCAGAAGTGGCATGAGAATGCGTGGGCTGGTCCTGCCAACCTCTCCCCCCCAATGATGACGATGATAGTGATGATGATGACAATGATCGGCCTCACTCTAGTGGGTGGCAGCGCTTGCTGGGCAAAGCCCGGGATGCTGGGGGAAGTGGCAGTGAGGACAGTGGGGACAGTGATGGTGACAACGGTGACGGTGACAACGGTGACAACAGTGACAACAGTGACAACAGTGACAACAGTGACAANACTAGAAAGAAAATACGGAGAGAATACAGATAGAGTGCAAATGAAAGTAGGTACTTGTGTAAACAAATCTAGCAGGTATAAAGAAATACAAAGTGGGATGGAAAGATAGAAATAATAGAAGAAAGTAACTATAGTAGGATGAGAAGGATAAGGGGAGATGTCTGGATAAGAAAACAAAGTACATGATAGAATGTAGACACATTGTAGATGAAAGTAAGTAACTCTGTAGACAGGTCTGATAGATATAAAGAAATACAAAGTGGGATTAGAAGATAGGAGCAATAGAGGGAAAAACTACAGCAAGATCAGAGTGAGAATAGAGGTTATCTGGACTGGAAAATGAAGTATGGGGTAGAATGTAAAAAGAATGTAGAGAGAGTACAGACAATAGAAGTTAGGAGGGGCTGGAGTGCAGGAGGGTCTTAGAGTGGGTAGTGGTCCGGGAGTCCGGGATTGGAGGGCAGGAAGCTGGGATTGGTAGAGTAGGGGCAAGTGGGATTGGTGGAGTGGGATTGGTGCTGGGGCTAATAGGATTGGTGGAGCAGGGGTGAGTGGGATAGGTGGAGTGGGATTGGTGCTGAGGCTAGTGAGATTGGTGGGCTTTGGGCCTACCTAGGGATTATCTCTCTGGTGTTTCTTTTCTTTTGTGGGTGTTTTTGCATTTCGTGGCCTTCGTGGCTGCTTTAGCAAAATGGGCAGTGGTACATGATTTCTACCTGTTTTGTATCACTAATCCAAACATTTCTATTCGCACTGGTTTTCACTCTATTTGCATGGTCATTGTCCTAGTTGATAAATACTCATCTCCGACATTACTGTAAGCGACGCAATCAATAAACCAATGTGGCAGTTATGATTATCTAGAGTGCGTAAGATTTTGAGAACAATTGTGTGGAAAACTACTAAGCGTGTGATTTTGTGCGTATGATAGCGCTATGCATATGATAGCGCTGTACGTATGATAGTACTGTGCATTTGATAGTGCTGTGTGTATGCAGGCACTGTGCATATGATAGCACTGTGCGTATGATAGCACTGTGCGTATGATATACTGTGGGATTTTTAGTATACCCGTTTTGTAAATGGTTTTATACATATCCTCAAATTGGGCGTCTGATCCCTAAAGGGTAGTTACAGCTCACCGTAAGCAATAAAATTGGAGGTATGGTTAAGGCTGATTTGGACCAGGAGGGGGGACAGCAAAAAAAGTGTACAGCCCCATCCAGGTATAATAAACAGATAGGGCCCTGTCCAGGGCCATAAACAGGGTAGGGACCCGAACGCGGAGAGGGGCGGGGGATGAATAAGAAAAGGCCATGCCCCAGGCCTTAGTCCGGGGCGCGGTGGGGAATGGGGGCTGGGCCCCACAGGTTTCGGGGACCTGGACGCCCCGTAACGAACACTAATTCTTCAGATCTCAATCCAATTAAGCACTTTTGGAAGAGGGTAAAGGAAAAGCTAGACTAGCACTTTCCCAATATTCACGTAACCAAGAGGGGTCTAGAGATGGATAGAAAACATCTAGCAGAAGCCCTCAATCAGGTTTGGGCTCAGGATATTGTAGGTAAATTTCTGGAAAAGTTGTGGGAGTCTTTGTCTAATAAAATAACTGCTGTCTTAGATGCAAGGAGATGGTATACAAAGTATTGATTTTTTTTCCTTTCTAATTGCATATATAGCTTTCCTTATATTTATTGCATGTCTATATACATTTTCAGTTTATTCCAAGTGGTTGTGGTTGAATTGTTAGTAAATTTGTAATGATCGTAGAGTTACGGTTGTGTTAGTGGATAAGTACTTTTTGTACCTGTACTTTAGAAGTCGATAGGGAGGAAGAGAAGTGGGTGGAAGCGGTCAAGGACACTAGGAGGGTTAGGGACCGGCTAAAGTATCTGTCCAGATGGTGAAGATATAGGAAGACCACCTAGGAACTAGCAGAGACTGTAAACAGACTACATATAATCAACAAGTTCCACTGCTGCTACCTGAATAAGCCAGGTCCCCTTCCCAAATAATGAACATATACCTTAGAGTACTTTAGCACAGTGGAGGGGAGCTAGAATTACAGCCACCCAGTAGGCGCATGACAGTATTGGGTTTTTGGTTCTATTATGATTGGAAGAATGGCTTAGCTGTGGTTCTACATGACAGAATCTCATAGAAACTGATAGAAAATCAAGGCTGTATATGAGGCAGGGTTAGGGGCATTGGGATTTGTAGATAGAGGATTTTCATTGGTTATATCAAGGGGTGTACTCCTCTGAGATTCACTTTCCTTATACAACCTGGTAATTTCCTGCCTACACCTGTACTTAGAAATTACAGCTTTGTTTCTTCTTTATATCACTAGACTTCTGGAACTCTGACCCTGAATTCTGAGACCCTGCCTCTGACCCCCTCAAGCCTTGATACAAACATGTCTTGTTTGTACACCTGTACTCGTCCCTTGCCCTACCTACCATGGTGTGCCTTGGACTATCTGCCCTTGACCCTGCATAGACCTAGCCCATTACACTGGGCCACAGAGTGAGGCAGAAAATTAATTTATTAGTATATAATCATATAGCTAGAGAAGAAATTAATGTAGTAGATTGTAAAACTGTGGCAGGGGAAGTATAAGAGGCATTTAGAGACATGTTAACTAGAAAGAAAATACGGAGAGAATACAGATAGAGTGCAAATGAAAGTAGGTACTTGTGTAAACAAATCTAGCAGGTATAAAGAAATACAAAGTGGGATGGAAAGATAGAAATAATAGAAGAAAGTAACTATAGTAGGATGAGAAGGATAAGGGGAGATGTCTGGATAAGAAAACAAAGTACATGATAGAATGTAGACACATTGTAGATGAAAGTAAGTAACTCTGTAGACAGGTCTGATAGATATAAAGAAATACAAAGTGGGATTAGAAGATAGGAGCAATAGAGGGAAAAACTACAGCAAGATCAGAGTGAGAATAGAGGTTATCTGGACTGGAAAATGAAGTATGGGGTAGAATGTAAAAAGAATGTAGAGAGAGTACAGACAATAGAAGTTATTACAAGGGAAGAATGGACTAAAAAGACCTGAGATCAATGGAGCTCTAGAAGAAGGTATTAGTAGAAGGAATACATTGGGAAAGAGAGAAAAGCATCTATCAATATTTGAGGTACCTGGCCAGGGTTCAAGTATTAGCAGAATGGTTGCTAAGATAAATCGGCACAGCAACGTCTGGTCTATCAGGACAAAAACAGGATTGGTTTAGACATATTATGTCCAGATGTGCCCTTCCAGATTACAAGTTTATGTATACAACGTCAGAAGTATCAGATACAGGGGATATACGGTATAAAGGGACTTTTTTGCTGATGTGCTCTTGGAGATGCAGGTGAAGTTCTGAACAACCCCTAGGAGTGAAGAGTGTATGCAAAGGGTTGAAGTAAACTGATAGCAGAGTTTCAGGCATAAATTCTGACTACTTAAATCTATGTGAAAACTCTCCTACTCCAACATAATCAGCACCCTGCCAAGAACTTAATTGAATAAAGTGTTTGACTTATCGATATTAAGTTTTACCATTTACTTTACTCTAATATTTATATGTGAACCCTTGGCAAAAAGTGGAAGCTGTTTGGTACAGTCACAACCTTTGGATCAATCTTCCTTGAAATGTCCCTATTACAATTAGTTCTATTCAATTTCACAACTGTTGTGGCCTCAAAGTCACTAGATATGAATCTGATCCCAATTGTTTAATACATATTAAAATTATAACTCCAGAGAAGATTTCAGAAGGGAAAGCCAAGAAAAGAAGAGCAGGTTATCAGAGTAACTAGGAAAGAATGAGAGCAATCAAATTGGAGTAAGGTTGATAGGATGATTAGTAGTATGTCTTATCAGATCAGGACTTTAATTGAAAAAAAGGTTGAACTAACAAGGTATTAAAACCTAATGTATATAGAAGATTTTACACTATTCATATTAATCGAAATATTTAATAATCTGTAGCAGACCTATTGGGCTAGTATATCGATATTACTATTGGTGTCTGGTTACTACCTTGTTATGACTGTAATATACTTATATATATGGTAGAATGAAGGTGCTAACAGGTATTACATTCTGACTAGAGGAATGCTAGTCAGGTGTATTAGGCGGTAGCGGACTGTAAGGACAAGCGAGTTTGGACTAAGGCCCGATACGTGACGAAGTGATTTCTAGTAAGGCTCACTTATAAGGTCAAGAGGAAAAGTAGGGTTGTATTGTATAACGAATGTATTGATAAGATCTCTTCTCTGTCGCTGATAATCTCTAAAGCGTGGGAGGCACCTCGATATTTATATTCTGCGTCTGGGTGTTCGCGGCCTATCTATTTCTCCCACTTTTCCTTTGTGCAAACTTCGTAGATCCTGAAAACCTTTACCCCGCTTGACTCTGATTTCCCTGAACAGCCGAGTGGGTGTCCTACCCATCTCTTTGCAGTGTTCATGCTAATCGTAGTCACTCGAACCCTTTCACCTGGCAGACGGTTACTGGTTCTATCTCTGCATATGACGTGATCAGCGCCGACGACAGACTTATCAATGCAGTCAGATTTCTCATCCGCCCGCGTCAACCCGCAGCAAGTGCATTCCTGCCTTATCGTGCCAATGGCAGTTAGGCCTCATTGTGCTCAGGATTGGCCTTCCACGCGGTAGGCCATCATCTGACTCTACCTTATCATGTGTTTGGGTATGGGCGAACGATCGTCTCTTAGGCGTCGTCCCCTCATCAGGATTTTCCTCCACATTCCTCCACCAATGGACTTGAAATTCGGTCTAACTGCCCTGATGGCAGCCGGGGACTCCTATCGGAGTAGCCGACCTCCCCCCAGTTGGCATCCATCCATTGGTGCAGCTGAGGGATCTTTGCATGCCTTTATCTCCACAACCCAGTGCCTGATTTAGTTCGTTCAACCTTGTCAGGATAGCCAAGAGTCCTCTCTTGAGGATTCAGCGAAAACCTCTCAGTCGGCAACCTTCGGTGGTGGCGTAATTGAGGGTGTTGTGCCGATGTCGTATTGGTAGAAAGTAAGTCATTCTCCAAATACTTCGGCGGACCCTGGGATCGAACACATGACCTTTTCCCAATGATCACATGACATGCCCATTACACTATGCCAGTTCGTCTTATGTGTAACAGGTGACAGAAGCAGGAAAAAGGTTTCATATAACTTATAGTTGTAAGTCGTTGAGTATTTGTTAGGCTTTCACATATTAACTAACTAGATTCATATAGGTTTCACGCATGATGCATACTAGTAGTCATGAGGTTTATTATATTGTTTACCACATGACTTGTTTGAGTTATACAGTCACTAGATATAAGTCTTGGTGATTGCGCCATCTGGGACACGGTCTGTGCACAGGGAGGGTATTGTGCAACCAGATAACAAAGGTACAAAAATATATTAGACATTAAATACAACTACTAGTACTTCATATACCACCCTTTTGCCTCAATCACCGTGGCCACCCAAGAAGGCATCGATTTCTAGAGCTTCTCAAAGAGGTTATCAGGGATAGTGGCCCATACATGGGGTAAGACCTCAGCTAACCTATCCCGTACCTTTTCAGGCCCCCCCTAGTGTCTAGAATATCAGGATACTGCTTGTGGAGGCGCCGTTTAAGCTCTACCCAAGTGTTTTCGATGGGGTTCAGATCGGGCGAGAGGGGTAGATGATCTTCCAGGTCTATACCGTTTTCTTCCAGCCAGGCTAAGGTGTCTTTTGCTGTATGAACTCTCGCATTATCCTGCGGAAACAATGGATCTTCAACCTCCAGGTGCTCAGCCATTTCTTCCCTAATAGGCCCTAAAACAAACTCTGACACCCCAATATAGACATGTCTGTCTACCCGAGCCTCCCTAATTGAGACCAATAGACCCCGCCTTTTCCCACATAAACAGCCCCAAACCATAAGCCCTACTTTATTTGCCTTTGCCCTAGGCTGAATACAATCAACCTTCCACTTCTCCTGAGGGGTCCGGAACACCCAAATGCACCAAGGATCTGCAGATTTTGGAAAAACTGTACACTCATGGCTATAGAGGATCCCCCAAAAATCATCAATCGTCCACTCCTTCCTCTCCATTGCCCATGCAAGTCTAGCCCTAGCATGCTGTTCCTTTAATTTTGCCGCTTTTGGGCAAGCCACTTGCGCACATTGGCCTTGCGAAGCACCCGATCGATTGTTCTGATGGAAACATGTGTTGCATGCTGGTTATGCAACTCCAAACGGGTCATCCCACAATCATTCTTGGCAGCGCGTATTATGGTGCCTTTTTCTCGGTGACTCAGGAGGGTGGGTCTTCCAGATCGGGGGACATTCTCAATTGATCCTCACTTACATGCTCTCGCTAGAAAATTCCGCACAGTGAGCCAGGAGCAACCGGTTAGGTGTGCAACAGTGGATATAGTCTGAAAGGTGTAGAAAAAGGCAATAATCATGCCCTTTGCAATGTTTGTGAGCTCTCAGCATGCTGTTTTAGGCTTATACACAGATGGATTTACTCTTTTGGGAGGCGTTGTGAGCTGTGTTTGGATGGTAGTGTAACGCAACCCATAATGTGTATGTGATATTTCTTCGAAGTGGTGGTATTTATTCATGCTTAGCGCTGCTGACTAAGCTTTCACCAAGACTTATGTCTAGTGACTGTATAATAGTATAAAGGTTTCATACTATAACTTACTCAGAGGTTATGGAGTTTTATATGAGATATACTTGCAACTCAAAGTGGTAAAGGTGATTTGGTAGGTAGTACAGATTACTTATACAAGTATGAGTTGTGCAGATTTTACATGACTCACAGTTGTATCTTATGAGGGTTAAGGTTAAGAGGAAAGAACTATATAAGAAGCCTGATAGAGTAGAGTAAATAGTTCTTTATGCAAATATTTAAGTAACCTTCCACCAATCCCTTTATGGTCTATCTCTCTTGACACTTGACCAACTGGACTTATATGAACTTGATAAATCTAATAGGTATATCTGATAATATGTAACCCCTGGGAGGTTAAGAACTAACGTAATTTACGGTGTAACCGCCCATGACGGGGTTACCAACCACCGCAAATAGCCAATATTTATTTAGCCACCCGAGGACGAAATGATCTCCCATGCTCCTCAAAAACTCTATCGATGTTTGCCACCATCTCAGCAATCCTCAATGCTCTTCTAACTTCCTCCCTCCCCTCATCCTTTATCACAATCCCATCAAAACCCTGCATATCTTCTTCTAAATCACTCTCACTCTCACTATACCAACTATCCTCCTGCCCCATTGCCTTTGTAGAAGACCCTGTAGAATGGAACTCCCCATTCCCCTCAATAATAATAACCTTTTTCTTTTTTGTTGGAGTAGTTGACTGTTCCACACCATCTGTAGTACTCTTTTTCTGCTGCCTCTGCTTGCCAGCTGCTTTGGCTGACTTCATGGTATCAGCTGTGTCTCTTACCTCATGTAGTCTTAATACCTCCTCAGTATCAATAACACATGCTTTTGTAAGACGCCGGCGGTCCCCTGTCTTCATCTTGGATGTCTTGAAAACCTTTTCTCAAAACTGCTTATGAGTTTCTTGTTCAATTGCCTTCTCAATAATCATTTGCTGAAGACCCTTTGACAAAGAGTCTATGATGGTTCATAATTCTCACACTGGGGTAGCCTCTCCTTTGACCATTTTAACACTTCATCTCACTAACAGGCAGGTGTTGCGTGAGGTTCATGGGGTGGTAGGGATTTGGGTAGAGGATTCCTTGGTACACAAGTACCTTGTCTCACTTTGGACATCCATGATACGTCTTGGATTCAAGTGCTATATGCCAGCCACCTCCCATGCCTGTAGAACATTTTGTACTATATATGTATGTTTCCATGCTGGTAGCAATATCCTGTAAGGTAATTAATTAATAAAGTTTTTTTTAACACAAACTTCATGGTATATTACTGTAGAAATTCTCCCTTATTCATTCCTTCCTCCCCCTTTGCTACCCATTCATCTAGTCCCATGCTATAGAAGTGCTGTAGGGGGCCTAACAACCCTACATCGAGTGGCTGTAGGAGATGTGTTAAGTGGGAAGGGAAACACAATGGAATTAGGCAGCGGGAGAGGCAAAAGTTGAAAAATTCCTAGCTGAGATGTAATGTATGACCATCAAGTAAGAGTAACCAATATTTTCCTTGGGCCCTATTACACAATATCTTGTTAGCTTTCCACTACCCAGTACTAGATAGACCTGTAGATTAGTCAATAATTAAATAGTATGATCGCAATACTTACTGCTCTATGGTTGATGGTTCAAAGTTTTTTTCCAGCCATTCTACCCCAAGTTTCTGGTCGGTCCATCCTTTTTTTGAGTATAAGAAGGTGGCTTGATCTCCCTTCCACAAGGCTGCATACCAGCCCATATAATGTACCTCTCCTTTATTGATAAGCATTGGGGGTAGGACAATACCAGCTGCAGAAACTGCCTCTATCACAGTCACCCATTCCCGGCTTCCATCGTGCATTAGTCTTGGGTTTTTCCTCCCCCTTCTACATATCACCTTACACCTTTCTCCCATCCCCATTATAAACCCTTTCTCATCCATATTATACATATTCTCTGGGACAATTCCATAGTATTTGATCACCCATAATAGCTATTTTTCTTGATTAGTGACTAATAAAATCAGAAATAGTGCCAAGGGGCCCACCTTTGTAAAATAGTCTCTGAGTACAGCAGGATTGCTTGCTAATGCCCACTGTCAGTCCAATCTACCACTAAACCGGCTTGCTAGTTCAGGAGTCTTGTCTAAAAAGCATTTCAACCAATGTTTTCCCAGCTTTTGCTGCCTTGCATGCTTCTGGATAAGGTCCTCAGCCATTTGCCTCACTAGGGTAAGTTTAGGCTGAAATCCCCAGTCATCTAGGTGGTTACACCACTGAACAATAGCATTTTCTTCCTGTTTGATAAACAGCTGCATGGGCTCACGACTTGACTTCCAATCCTGGGCCCTGTTTAGCCGGTCGCAAAGTGTGGAGTATGGCACACCATACCTTTCTGCCATTGCTCGCATAGATGAGGCTTCATCCTTTTGGTAGACCCATATTGCAAGCTGGAGGTGCTTTTCACACTCTGAATCTTTCCCTGTATTTCGTTGAGGCATGGTATGTTGTTTGGGTATTGTTACTTGCTTTCTCGCTATTCTGATGTACTTGGGGCAAAGGCGGGGTAGTTGTCTTGGCACTGATCAGTTTTACTATCATGGTCGGTTACACCATAAATCACATTATTAGATACGGCAGGAAGCTAAGACCTTCAAAGACAAATGTTAACTCGATACTATCAATAGGCATAACATTGGTTGCATAATCTCTCAAAGGTTAAGAGCTATTGGAAACAGGCAAGACTTCTATTCCCTGTTACACAAATATGAATACGAATACAAAGTGGAAACAATCTAATAGGGGGCTTTCATTTATCGTGTTTCTGGCTCGGCAGTATCGAGTATAGTACAGTATAGATAATAAAGCTTAGATTGGCTTTAGCTTGTAGGGCAAGTGGTGATACAAATTTGTATTAGGTTCCTGCTTGGCGGGCCAGAAAAATGTCATTTTTCCCCTCCATAATTAAGAGTATAAATAAATGGAGGTGTGTTTGGCACCCATATTGAAAATTTAGGCCCCGTTCGGTTACAACGAGAAAATATAGATGTGAGAAGGAATCTATGGATTCAACATCAATCTATGGTTTGTGTATGAAATGAGTGTTCAGTTAAGCAAGAAAAACTATAGAGATTTCTAATTCTCAAAATGACCTCAGAGTTGTTTTTCAGAAAGTATTGTATAAAAAATAGGCTGAATAACAACCAAGCCACAATACTAGTAATTAGTCATGGTTACCCTTCCATGTAGGTAGAATAAAAAAACCTATCGGACCATGCAGATTAAAATCACAGCCAGGAAAATCAACAAGTGAGCGATATGGAAGAATCACGTTCTTCAGCGATCAGTACACACAATCCACTTGATACCTGTGGACTATTGGCAATTGCACTCCTGATCAGCCAACATTATCATGTCCTAGCTCAAAGTATCCCTTATCATACCTCTGGGCTGAGTGGTTCAGCGTACATATCCGAGATTCTTGCTTCAAATAACCCTAATCGAATATGAGATATTTTGCGCATGCCTCTTGCAACCTTTATCAAGCTTCGAGAATGGTGTCTTAGCCATATGGTGCTAGCCAATACACAGACGGTTACAGTAGATGAACAGTTGGCTATTTTTTTATGTATTGTTAGTAGAAATTGGTCTAATAGGGCCACGGCTGAGTGCTTTCAGCATAGCAGGGATACAATATCAAGGAAAGTAGATCTGTATTAATATCAATTTGAGTTAACTAATATATAAGTTATAGATATTTTCATAAGGTTCTTCAAGCCTTACTCTACCTTTACAAAGACTATGTTACTCTTCCAAGCACAGATACCATATCACATTCAGTCAAATACAAAGTTCTTTCCATTTTTTAAAAACTGTCTTGGAGCATTGGATGGTACTCATATTCTAGCCAAGGTGCCAGAATCAGAGACAATTCCATATCGCAATTGGAAGTGCCAAATTACCTAGAATGTCCTTGCAGTATGTACTTTCAATTTAGAGTTTTTATATATCTTGCCAGGATGGGAGGACTTAGCGCATGATGCCTGGGTTTTACAATTTGCACTTGATAATGATTTTTCCATACCCTCTGGGAAATATTATCTTGATGACGCAGGGTATACTGCACAAGACGGTTTGCTTACACCATATCGAGGGGTTACATACCACTTGCGTGAGCAATACAATAGCGGTTTGAGGTATCTATTCAATTTTTTCCTATCCACATACTATAAAACCTTAAATAATTGAACCTCATGCTAAGAAATCTGCAACCCAAGACCAGAAACAAAAGAAGAATTATTCAATCTCTGTCATTCTCAGCTACGGAATTGTATCGAGCGAATATTCGGAATATTCAAAAAGCGCTTCCCTATCCTCAACCGTGTTCCTGAATATTCATTCAAAAGACAGACTACCCTGATTCTTGCGCTTTCTGCCCTTCAGAATTTTATTTGCAAAGAGAGTCCTGAGATGGAAGATCTTTTCTGGCACAATGCCGAGCAAGAAAATTCCTCAGAATCTTCTACAAATTGCTCGAGTTCAGATCATCACACTATGAACGGCGGGCATCCGGATTCAAGAGAGATATTATTACTAAGAGACTGAATGGCCAATGCCATGTGGAGTCAATATCAAACTACAATGAATGGTTCTTGGTAGAGTATTTCACAGCTAATAATATTAATTCTTTATTATAAAAGTCTCTTACAAACTGTACTCAATATTACCTTCAAGTTGAACCTCGTCAGATACCCCTCTGGTGTGCTGTGGCGATCGGGTATGAGGGAGTGGTGAAAATACTGCTTGGGCGGGATGACAGCAACTCTGACTAACTAGATACCAAAGGCCGAATAGTAGAGGACATGAGGGGATAGTGAAAATACTATTAGAACAAGAGGATGTCAGCATTGATAGGGTGGACAAAAATTGTCGGACACCACTCCTGTCGGGTGCAGAAAGTGGATCGGAGGGAATAGTGGGACAACTGTTGGAGCAGAAAGAGATCGACCCTAGCACGTATGACAACGCCGGCCAGACGCCACTCTTGCTAGCTTCTGTGAGGGGGCACGATGGAGTAGTGAAGCTACTGTTAGGAGAAGGAGACATCGACCCCGATATGCCAGATAGTGTTAGCCGAATACCGTGCTTGCGGGCTGTGAAGAATGGGTATGATGAAGCAGTGGAGCTACTGTTGGGACGAGAAGATGTTAACCCCGATAGGCCAGAGGGTGATGGTCGAACACCGCTCTCATGAGCAGTGGAGAATGGGCATGATGGAGCAGTGAAGCTACTATTGGGACGAGAAGATGTCAACCCCGATAGGCCACAGAGAGGGAATGGTGAAAATACTACTTGAGCAGTACTACTTCAACTCCAACTGACCAGATACCGAAGGCCAAATACCCCTCTGGTATGTGACGCCGAACGGGTGTGATGGAGTGGTGGAAATACTGCTAGGTCGGGACGACGTCAATCCTGACTAACCAGCTACCAAACGCCAAACGCCGCTCTAGTATGCTGTGGCGAATGGGTATGAGGGATTGGTGAAAATACTGCTTGGGCGAGATGACATCAACCTCAACAGACCAGATACCGAACACCGAACACCCATCCAATGCGCTGGGGCAAGTGTATGAGAGAGCGGCAAAAATACTTCTTAAGCAGGACAACGTCGACCTCCATGGAGCAGATACCGAAGGCCGAACACCCCTCAGGTGTGCTGTAGTGAGCGGGTGTAAGGGAGTGGTGAAAATACTGCTCGAGCGAGCGACAAAAGGATAGTGGAGCACGCAAGCGATGTTAGCTCAGAACAAGATGGTCAATAGGAATGTGAGTTTGTGGTAGCTGCGGAAGGTTCCAATAGGGGATGTAGAATGGGGGGATAGTGGTAACAAAATAGATGGAAGGTATGGATTTTTGAATAATGTTGTTCTGAGAGAACAGCACTTGGGAAAGAAAACACCAGAAATATGAATGCTTTCTGATACATGCCTTCATTGATACATTTATGAGAGTAGCTGTTTTCGCAGCCATTTCTCACGCAATCTCATATTATTTATCTCTAGAAAAGCTTCTGCTCTCTTTACATCTTCCATTATTCCCACAGCCTCTACCATCTCATCATCGTTTAAGATCTCCATGAACTTTTCCATCAGTTCCTGTACTGCACACTCTGTCTTCCCTTTATTTAATTCACCACTTATGCTACCAAGCTGGAGGAGAGCATTCGCTATTTCCGACTCTTTTGTTGACCGCTCCCTTTTTCGCCTTTTGGCTTGCCCTTGATGTATTGTATTACCAGTACTTCCCCTCTCTTCAAGTCCCCCAGCTCCCATATCTTTCTCCTCTGGCTCCATACCTCGAATCTGAGTTACTTCCATCTGCCTCTTGTCTCTTAATCCTTCACTCTCAATTTCATCAAGGTCTAACCCTATAATTCCACCGTAACTCCCTCCCACCTGACTACCCTCTTGAAATATCTGCGATGGAATAATTGCATTATTTCCCATTGCTCGAGTTCCTGTAAATAGTTCGTCCAACTCTTGCTGCTATTTCAATGGCTCTTTGTGGAATTTTTTCGCTGCTGGATGGGCCTAGAATATTTGAATTTTAGATATTATTTGAAACTCCTCTTATATATTATTATTGGAAAAGAGTTACCTTTAAATATCTGTCCCAAACCTCTCCATTGGCGGTAACATTTTGCATAGCCTCATCTCAACCAAATCCGCTCTGGGCTTTTAGTGTTTTAAACACATCGTAGTCCTTTTTAATCTGTACATATCTTAATTATTTTATCTTGCTAGTAGATTGCAAAGAAATATTTATTCACTTACCGCATTAAACTTATTCTTGATTTCTTGTATCTCATAAAGGCTTCCATGCTTCTCATGGATTTTCTTCTGCACCGCCGCAAAAGTTACTAGCTTAAATCCATTTTCAGCCCTCTTTCCATTGCATACCTCCTCAACCAATGTCTCAACCAAGGTGCGCTGCTCTGCTTCGACCCATCTGGCTCGTCTGGCAGCTTCAATCTCTTCTGACTTTTTTGAGTTTGGTAATGACATGGTACTGGGGACGTGGTTGTATTTGCTCCGAGTCTGGTTGTCACTGTTCATTAAGGCTTATTGATAAGATGGCTGTGCCATGCCAAGTGCTCAGCCAAGATATGATGCAATTATTATGCTCAACCTGGTTCACCGAACACTATTCTTAATTTCAATTCTGTGGAGATTTTCCTATTCTATATATTTTATTCGTAGTTTTCTCACAGCTCAACCGAACGGGGCCTTAGTAATAATGCTCTTATGGAGCATCGTATTTATTACAGAGTTGTTCAGGTTATAGTGATTTCAAAGGATAGAGTTCTCTCAGAAATCGGTCAACTGAGTTCGGAAGTAATCCAAAAACTTAGGATTTCATGTTTCAACACTGACTTAGTCTATGTGATTTTCTGTTTTTTTTGAACCCTGAAATAATAAGCAAGTTTTCTTGCCAAATAACAAAAATGTCATTTTTTTTATATGGTGGCGCGCCAAACAGGGCCTTATTCTACCATATCTATCGTCCAGGCTACTTTTTCTTCGTGCACCGTCTTCTACAGGAACGGAAATCGCAGCTTTTTGACCACCCCTGCCTCCGCCAGCGCCCTTTTCCATGCATGTCCCACTGCTAATTCCACCAAAAGCTCACGCTAAAGCTTGTATCCAACGAACGGACATAATGCCACCACCCAGCCTACCAATCCATCCACAATTAGCCCTTGCGCATTCACCCAAGCAGAGAATAAGAAGGATAACCCACCGGAATAAACAAACCCTCACCAGCCCTCAGCACACCTTCCAAATACCTCGCTTCCTGGAACCTCTTCCACTCCTCCACCTGGACTCCACCACCTTCAGCATCCATATCCACTCTACTAGTATTCGACATATCCACTCCACCCCCCTCAACCCCCCTGGGGAACAGCCTCTCGCTCTCGGAGGGCGGGTAGAGCCTAACGTACTTCCGTCCGAGCACCTGACATAGGATATTCGCGTAGGGGTCCGTATGTAAGGGCGAGACCGTCCCCGCGGGACCAAACCAAGCATTGACGATCGGGCCTTCAAGCGGGTGCGTGCGTGTGCTAGGGGGCGCGGGCGGTGGTGTGGTATAGCAGTAATCCGGTGTTAAAATGTCATCCCTTAATGAAGGTATTTGGGAGAAGAGGCTGTGCTGGGCTAGATACCCCGGATACGACGACCCATCCACCTCCGGGGAGAGGATGTAGGTCTTTAAGAAGTCGCGGAATGGCATGATCTTCTGGGACCAGTTCTCCGTAGTGTAGGACTTGCCCAGCTCGACGGGCACGAGGCGGGTGCCGAAGTGGGTTTTTGAGAGGAGGTAGGAAGGCGAGGACCAAGGGTTTGTGGTCGTTGCTGGCCAGGCCGTTAGCAGGTTTTGGATCTGAAGTGGGGT
>PYWC01000059.1:751529-763470 GCA_003182015.1 Tuber magnatum
GCTGCCGTGGGGAGGTCCCTATCTCCTTTCGCTTCCGCCTTTTCTCCTTTCCCCTTGCCCTGCCCCTGTCCCTTCCCCTTCCCTCCAACACCATTCATCTCAACCCCCTCCATCTTCTCCCCTCCGTGCGCCGCCAGGAAAGCCTCGACATACCCCTCCAGCTCGGCCAATATCTTCTCGATAACCTCCCGCCTCCCATTACCGGGCGCCCCAGCCATAATCAAGGCCATATCCAGCGTCCTGACAATCTCCTCATCCGCACGTCTAACACCCTCCGCATCCTTGACGGAGAACAGCTTCTGGATCAGATAGACGCCTTTCAGTATGCTCGTATCCGTGTGCAGCCTCAGCCAGCACAGCGGCACCTCGCGATAGGGGAACGCATGCAGCTTGTCCGTTGCAAGGCGGAGGACGTCGGTGCAGCGGGCGACGGTTGATTGGAGGAGGTGCGGGGTCGTAGTTAGCGTCTTTAGGAGCTGGAGGGTCGGGGCACCGCAGGGGTAGAGGTCTCCTAGTTTTTTTGAGTTAGCAGGCAGGGGGAGGGGGGAGGGGGGGGAATAAGAGTTCAAGGCGGAATTGTGGAAGGAGCGACTGTAGAGGCATAGTCGGCGAGATGCAGCAGCAGCAGCAGCGTACCTGAAGAAGACAATTCAGACGACACAAGGCTCGTAGCAAGCAAGCAAGTGTTCCTCAAAGAAGTGTTCATCGGGTCGCGATGTGATGTATATTCTCAATAAGGGTACGATACGGGGAGAGGTGAAGGTGAGAGTCGATGGTATCGAATCATCCCAGGTATGATACGATAATGTGCTATGATACTAGTTTTTAATAATATGATGCAAAACCCCTACGGCATATAGTCTCCCCGGCACAGTAAACGCGAGCCCTATGATGGATGTCTTTTTTCTCTTTCCCTTCCTCCTCCTCCTCCTCTTCTTCTTCTGCCCTTACCTCTCTCCCTCTAAAAGCACTTTCGGTGTATGGTACAGTGCCAAAAGCACGGTTGGTCGGAAGAAGGAGAGTCACACAGGTATGATAGGACGATTCTAGAGAGTGAGTTCGAGAAGTAAGCACGAGTAAGCCTTACCCACTAAAACATCCCCTCGTTAGCCTTTATATATGCCAAACCCTGCACAATCCCGGAACATGCCGATTTGTATCACAGCAACCACTAACTTACCACCACCACCACCACCACCACCACCACCACCACCACATCCTCCATCGGTCCATCCAGTCATCCAGGCATCGGTCAAGACCACTCCCGTATCGCACAGAAGCGGTACAAAAACTACAACCCCACCAGTACTCCCAATACTACCTGCGCGAAACCTCACGGCCCCGACTCCACCAGTCTAATCCAATCCGGTTACGATAGCGTAAAGCCCCAACCCCCTCCTTCCTTCCCACGATGAGCAAGCAAGCAAGCAAGCGGGCAGGCAGTCATGCTCCGAAAAGTCAGCCCCAATTCTCCACCAGTCGAATTGCATAGTGCAGGGTATGGGCAACAAAATTGCCGGTGCGGTGCAGTACGGTAGATTTCTGTGCTGGTTGGTTGGTTGGTTGGATATGTGGATGGTATGCGAGCGTGCGTGGGAAGAGCAACGAGGCAGAAATGGAGGTTTATCGTGGTTGCTTTTTGGGCTGCGGTGGTGGTGGTGGAGTGCGGGTAGCTTAGTGGACTACCGGTACCCGTATCACTCTTAACTCATGCGTAGGGAGATAAGTATAGGTACAAGCCAGGAAGAGATGGAAGGAAGGAAACGTGAACCAAGCAAGTGTTCGACCAAGAAGGAAATAGCAATACTTGGTGTCATGCGATAGGTGGATGCTTTGATTTATCGGTACAGTACGGTACTGTACTCTGCTCTCGCTGAGAGCACCAGTGACCCTGCCCGGGCCCATGGCGGTACCATGAAGGATAAATATGATAACATGATGCCTCCCCCATTAAATCATCCCCCTTCTTGCGCAGAATCCAGGTTTTGTTCCTGGCGATTCATCGTCATTTTGATGTCCTCAGCCCCCCCTCCCCCACGAGCATGAAACGAACGGACGAACGAACAAAGAAGGCATGATGTGAAGTGGATAAAGCACCCGGGGTTCTTTTCACCGTCCTCGTATCCTACGGTTCCGCGTCGAGTATTCATATCTTACCCCGCTGCGTTTACGGACGGGGTAGTGAGCGAGTGATGGGCTAGTCAAGATGGGACAGGTCGAGATAGGAAAAATACGAGTAGTACCCGGTGGGGAGCGTCAAGCTCGGGCTGCACATTCACGGACGCCCCATCTCTGGTGGTGGTAGGGATAACCTGGTGTACTGATAGCCTGCACCTTACGGTAATTACATCGATCAACTTCCTCCACCTCTGTGCCTTTTCCCCCCTTCAACGGCGACGGTACGGTCTTCTCACTTGCATGGGCTGAATCCTTCCCAACCCACCACTTAGCCCATCGCCCGAATGCTCCAATATTCACTCCTTCGCTCTGACAAACCCGCAGGTGGAAAAAACCCACCTCGTCGCACGCAATGTTCTCGAAGCCCAGAATGTCCATGGCGGGGTCCGGGACGTTGAAGACATAGAGCGGGGGCGNGAGGTATACTTCAAATTAGGGGGGAGGGGGGTTTATCTCTCCAGGAGAGGGTAGATATTGTACAAGTATCATACGAGCACCGGCACTATGGGAAGGGGGGGAGGGGTTGGAATTTTTTGGTATATTCGAGTACTTCTTGGACATAGTCTAACTCATCGTTGGTCGACCACTACGCCTCGTCGCAACACGGCAAGACCACACCAAAAATGGTGGAATAAACAGGCATGAGCAATTCGACTTCACTCCATTAACCTAAATTATATGTTCGAGTAGACTTGAAGTATGATACCGTACCGGTAGTGTAGGATCTAGGCATCAATGTTTGACTGCTCGCACCCTTGACGGTCCCGGGAATCTCCTGATATGGAACCATTTGTGCAGGGGAGCCTGGAGGTTCAATTTAATTAAGCTCCTGGGATTTACACTGAAGCACATATGAAAGGGTATACCGGTATGATACGACACTTGCCGATTCAAAAATTTCCAGTCCCGAAAGTCAACACAAGTTTCTCCCAAATTGCAACCGCCGTCTTTCTCAAATCTCCATAAGATCACGACGATAGCCAAATGTTTCACTGAGCGAGAAGGATAGCCGTAATCGGATAATTCCCAGTTGTGCTGTAAGCTCCGAAAAAAAGAGAGAAAAACAATAATTCACGGCCAACGATCGGGTACTGTACTGCACCGGTATGGCCCTACCGAACTGTAACGGGGGTATACTAACTCTTTCATCCAATGTCCGGATCCGTTCATCTGGACCGGTTCAATTAGGTGGTACTGAACTCAGTGCTTACAATCTCCACGAAACATAGCATAACGGCACCAAGATGTATCATATGTCGAAAATACTATAATAGAGTAGGAATCTCTCTCTCTCTCTCTCTCTCTCTATGATACCTAAGAAATATCTTCACCTACCCCTTCTATCCCGGGTCAGCACCCCACCACCACCACCACCACCCACCCACCCAACCAACCAACCGACCAAGGACGAAACAACTCACCCTACCACCTCGGACACACTTCCTCAACCTTAAAAACTCCTCAAGGCACTTATCCTTATGGACGTTGTTGTAATCTGCAACCACGCATCGACCGTAGGCGGATACCTGCGCCTCTCTTGCTATTACAACTTCGTTTCCCGTAGGGAGGGAGGGAAGGGAGAAGCAGGGAGCCTACCTCTGCAGGACACTTCGCGACAGCATTTGCGAATTTTTGGATTGGGCGGGTTGGGCGTGAGGGGGTGGACATGGTTGGTGCGAGATGTTGGTTTGTTTTAGATGGCCCTGGGAAGACGGAGCATTACCCTAAGTTACCTTTGCGTTGGGGAGAAGGGGAGGGATCTTGGCGCCAAGCTGGCGCTGGATTTTATGGCATGGGATGTTGTTATCGATAAATCACCCTGGATTCGTGGCGCTTCAAAGGAATGGGGAAGGTGTGGTCGTGCTCGGATACAGTATTATACTGGTACTATTGTATGGTTCTTGGTATCGCTCTTTTCTTTTCTTTTCTTTCTCCTTTTTTTATATCTAGAGAATATCGTGGGAGTTTATCCTAGCATTGATATTTTATGTTATCTCATCCAACCAATTTGATGCTTTCTATGATAGCGGGATATATATCTACACCTATGCCTCCTTGATTCTCCCTTCCAGCCTCGGTGCGATACTTGTTGTCCAGTCAACCACGAGTTCCGAGTCTTCGCCTTTGCTCTTGCGAACTCCCGCGAGTCTCGCCCACTTGAACCCGGCTTTCGAGACCAGTTTTCCAATCTTCTCTTCCTTTGGCAGGTCGCTTTCGTGGACTTCGTCACCGTGCATTTCCTCGTCACCGGTATCACTATCGGAGTCGCCATCGTCATCAACCTCCTTCTGGGCGGCTTCCTCAGACTGTAGCAACTCGCCCTTTTTAACCTTTTCGGACTTGAGACCGCCGAAGAACTGCCTGAATGCGCCACCGCGTCGCCATTTGCCCATGACTTTTAGGGAGAGGAAGTACTGGCGGAGGATCATGGAGATGAGAACACCGTTTTCTTCGTCTATGATATCCTCTGCACCCGCCTCTTTGGTTAGGGCAACATAGCCGTCCTTGCCGTTTGCCATATATTTCCTGGTAGCAATGCTGTAGGCCTTGTCTGGGACAATGTCGTCTTGGCCGATCTTGCAAGTTATGATACGAGAGCCAGGAGGGAGTGAGGCGTCATAGGTGTAGAATATGTTACTGACGTGTGTGAAACGACCTTCGAACGCAGGAAGCTTGGAGAGGCCGTTTTCGATGGCCTTGAGGATATTGGCGCCGGAGAGCTTGATGACCACCACGGGGTCTTCAAATGGGAAGCAGCTGACAATATCACAGAGTTTAAGGACTCCAGGAGGGTATATTTGGTCTCCCCGGATAGTTCCGGCAGCTATCAAAGTGCAATCTGCCGAGTAATAAAATCGCATCAAGTCAGCCCTTCGCTAACATTAGTTTCCATCTAATTATCGGAATCTAGGGGGCTTACACAAAGTTTGCGATGTTTGACTCCTTTGCCCGGATGGTGCTGAACCTTGCGTCTAGTGGCACGGCTGTGTGTCCAATTGGCTTTTCCAGTTTAGCCTTCAACCCAGATGTCAATTTATCTACAAGCTGGACCGTCGGGGGGTCCTCAGGCCTGAAGAGATGTCAGAAATCGGGTTAATTATGGGACGATCAGCAAACCCACATCTCTTGAAGAACATTTCTCCGGACAATATCAAAATTCCAGCCAGGGACCGATCCATCCTTGCTCTTCCTTCGAACCTCGATGTAAGAGAGCTGTTTAAAATCGCAGCCGGACCTTATGACATGACACCCATTGACGATCACATGAGCATAGTGATGATCGTGGCTAAAAACTTATTAGCTTTAAAACGGTTTTGGGATTGAAATGCTTTGGTGGAATCGATTACCTACCCTCCAAGGATGATATCGATAAGGCCCTCCGGTATATTATTCGCCACTTTAATCTACCGCTTATCAGCAAGCACTCTCCAAACCCCGGAACCCGCCTGGGGTGGAGCTTACATCGTTCGGTTCCCTCTGATGCGAAACCGCAACAATGATATCCGCTCCTTGCTCCCTCAACTTCGGTGCCAACTCTGCAGCCGTGGCAGACGCAGAGGTATACTTCAAATTAGGCGGCAACGAATTAATCGTGTCCAGCCACTCCCTCTCAACAAGTCCAATAACTCCAACCTTCAATCCATTACTGCTCTCCAAAATCACCGTCTTTGGCAAGCCACCGATACTCACGCCCTCCCCGAGCGCAGGGTCCTCGACATTTGCACAAAGCCAGGGAAACTCGCATTGCTTTTCCAGATAGCTAAATTGGTCGACACCAAAGTCAAGATCGTGGTTCCCGAGACCGGCCACGTTGGTCTTGATTTGGTTCAGGATGGGCACCATGTGCCGGCCCTTGGTCACGGAGGATTCGAGGGAGGGGTTGAAGGCATCGCCCGAGAAGAAGGTTAGGAGGGAGGGCTGACCGTCATACCCGGGGGCGGAGCGGTAGTGGTTTACCAGGGCCACGAAGCGGGAGGCACCGCCAACAGGGTCACGGGAACTGCGGGTTGATTGCGTTAGCCACACTGCGGCTGCCTGTAGGTCCCTGTGAAGAGACAGAAGAGGAATTGAGGAGTAGAGGTATCATTGGATGAAAGGGGGAAGAAAAAAAGAATAAAAACAAAAAAAAAATACCCAGCATCAATGTGGTAGACCTATAATAATTTCCCCTATCAGCAACTGCAGGTATCTCCGGGGCAATCATCGAAATCACTAATTGAAACTCACATCATTATAATGCAAAAAACGCAAATCAGGTTCACCAGTGGCTCCGGAGGAGTAAGTAACGCTGGTAGTAGCAGTGCCAGCCATTGTGAGATGAACAGCGGGGCAGTGGATAGTGGTTGGAAGATGGATGTTTCGGTCAACAACAGCAGCAACTAAATCGCAAGTTCGTCAAATTCCCCCCTCGCTCAAAGGAACAAAAGATTGGGAGAGCGGAGGATGAAGGGTGGCAATTGGCCCTCCTTTTATCTTATCAACAACCTGCCCGACAGCGGGGAAAGTCACGAAATTGATAAAAAAAAAAGGGGGTGGGGGAAAGAGGCCTCGACTAGACACAAATGGCTGCGAGCAGCATACCGGTGTGGAAGTGTCTCTGTTGTCTTCCGTAATTTGGATGGTGTGATTGACCGAGCAGGCACTAGGAAAAGAGCAATGGTGACAGTGTGGTATGCTATCGGATAAGGTGGTGATACTATACTGGGGATATTGACTAGCAAACAGAGGAGAGACGACAGGTGAAAAGGGTGATAAAGCGGGACCTGAAATAGATAGATAGGAATCAGGATCTATTGGTAGCTCAGGTTGTGGTTGTCGCTCATGTCTAACCAAGGTAGGAAAGACCAGGTTTATATACAGCAAACCAAGCATGCCAAGACACTTCTACACAGGAAATTCTATAGGGTAAAAAGCCCTATCAATGATCACAAAACATGACCAGAAAACTCCCAAACCTTCTTCACACCACACCGGTACTACTCGAGTATGCCGGCAAAGCACTACTGTAGACGCATGTAAGAGGTGAAAGAAATAGAATGTTGACAATCCGTCCGTACACTGCCATGCGCAATGTGCATCAAAATAAATCTACCGATCAGACTCTG
The DNA here is from genome assembly GCA_003182015.1 of Tuber magnatum. Taxonomy (NCBI): domain Eukaryota; kingdom Fungi; phylum Ascomycota; class Pezizomycetes; order Pezizales; family Tuberaceae; genus Tuber; species Tuber magnatum. The sequence goes on from PYWC01000059.1 coordinate 758,813, forward strand.
TGGCAGAGAGCATCCCATAACCAGCTGAAACACTTTGAGTGGAAGGGTGCGCATGCTACTACACTATACTCACGAGCCCCGCGATATGCAGCAAGTTGGTTAGTTTTGGGGGGGGAGGGGGTAGAGGGAGACCAATCAGGGTTAATCCATTGGATATCGTAATCATGTTCTGGTCGGGGATGGATGTACGGGTACTGCACTATAGTACAAGTACGGATTCATCCCGAGTCAAAGCCGCGTGAGCAACTCGCTGCTTGGATGGCAGGATGGGGTTGCCACAATATTTGCCATAGTATGATAGAAGGCTCGAGCGGTCTGCAACAGGCAGGTATAGTGCAAATTGGCTCAAACTGGACCCTCTGAATAGGCCAAACGCGATTCTGAACTAGTCAACCACAACACAGAATTTTTATAAAAAACAAGTGCTGAGGTGGAGCTATTGGAAAGGAGAAGAGGCTAGCACTTTTTTTTTAATTAAATACTGTAGAAAAATATAATTCAAGATTAAAAAGTGAAAATTTTGGTGAGAGTAAAACAAGGGATAGAATCTACCTAGTATGGTTCCGGAAGCCTAAACTCTGTACTAACTTTCTGACAAAAAGTGTGATGCTTTGGTATGCAACGCCAAGTGTAACACTTTTAAAATAGTTCATCCTAACCCTTAAAAGTTTGTCAGTATAGAAGATGTGAAAATATGAGTAACAATTTATGTTTACTGTATATAGTATGATATGATACTAGTATTCTCAACCTCATTAAAATTATTCAATATTATATTATCTAGACCTATATAAAATATTTTCCTTTTTGCACAGGGTTATATCTATACTGTGATCCAACTCACCTTGTTAAACATTCTGTCACATCCCTTCAACTTTACCAAATTGTGTACAATATCCATCTTGCAATTTGCCTTTAAAGTCTATTTGACTGTTGAATATACCACTACATAAGCCAATTGAGCCACTACTACTATTCTAGAATGCTATGTTTAACAATGTCTGATTGGAGCAGTAGAGGAAAAGATAGAGGCAGAAACTGAAGCGGAAATCCTACAAAAGGAGAGAAAGAGAATAGCAACAAGAGAGTGTATTTGAAGATATTGAGAGAAAATAAATTCAAAGGTTTATGGACCAAGGCCACCACTGATTCTAGTCAAGAAATGAGTCTGGCAACATTGTATTCGAAAACAGCAGCAAGCCAGTGAACCTTCTACTTCTCTGGTACCTATACAACAATCTCCAGCTAGTTCCTCTAGGAAATTAAGTGAGAGAATGAGAAGATAGTGGCAACGACTCCATAATCATTCTGATTATTAGACAAATGTTCTACTAAATGGAAAAGAGCGGTCTGGTGGCTGGTATGTGAAGAAAAGACAAAGGTGGCTTAAAGAATGCTTTACATAATATTGAACAAATGAGAGCCAAATTCAAATTGCAATTGACAAGAATGGAAACAATGTGGTAGCACCTGTAGTTGTTCATGAACTACGAAGAAAAGCCTACATGGGCTGGCCTTGCTTGACTGGCCAAGCTTTAGACCTTAAAGAGGAAATCTTAGGTACTATATTTTGAAGATTAAAGTCACAAATTCGATCCTTGGGCAGAAATCCTGCAGCTGGTAGGAGATGTCACCAACCAGATTGGAATGTCCAGCTATATACCTTTATCAAGCTATAGCTGAAGACGGATATGAAATAACAGAGTATGAAGTTAAATCAACCTGCAATGGACTCAATTACAAAGCAGAAAATATATAAGAAAATTGCCCTCTTGGTCACACAGGCTAGGGGATGGGAAACAACAGTAGTCAACCATATTCTTTAGCAAGAGGTCATCTATATCCATTATGGCATGCTACCAGTTTCCAAGTTGGGGTGTTATGAGGAGACTACTAGTTGGCTTTCTAATGAGAGGATGATGCTGACAATTAAAGAGTATATTTCTGTAGCAGGTGAAGGTGTCATTCCATTGTATTATTGGCTTTTACAAAGATATTAAGTTGATTCTTATTTGTACTAATGATGGCAACAATAGAAATGGATTCTGCTGGTCTAGTGAGAACTATCACCAACTACTGGATAAGAACTGATAATATGTAATTTGGACAGAACCAGGAACAACTCCCAAAGATATCAATTGATAGAATTCACTCTAAGATTAAGAATGTTTTGTCTAGCAGATTGGCTCATGCATGGCTCCTCAAGCTTGGATGGAACTAGAAAGAAGTAGGCAAAGTAATATACCAAGATGGCCACAACAGAGAAGATATTAAGGAGTCTTGAAATAATACATTTCTTCTAAGAATGACAGTATATAAATCTAGAATGATGGAATCGAATGAAAACTTGGATGTAATTTCTAGAGTTTATGGTGAAGGAGTAAAACTACTAGTCTTGGTTACCCATACTGAGTTCACTTTCAACTCAAATGATGGTCAAAAGAAGATATGGGTTTATAAGAAGGGAGCACCTATTGAGAACAAAGGTTGTGGGCAAGAATTACATGTTTTAGGCTATTTGACAGCAATTAGCAGACTTGGAGATGGGGAAGCAGCTGAAACACTAAGGTGTGGTAGTGATATCTGGTAGACTGGGGAGCTGATATTGAGGCAACTTACTGAAAAGGTTATAGTGGTATTTGAGAAATCATTTCCTATATATCAAGGTCTTTTTGCCTTTGACAATGCAAAAAATCATCAAAAGTATACCTGTGATACTTTGTAATCTAGTAATATGAATCTTACACCTAGCAGTAAAAATATACAGCTGATGTGAGATGGATATTTTACCAAGCCAGCTGACCTAACCAGTAGTTATCAGCAGTAAATAGTTCTCCCAGTTGATACCTTAAAGGAATGAAAACTTGTATTGCAAGAGTGGGACCTTTGGCCAGTCAAGGGAAAACTGTTAACTCAATGCACAATTCTGGAAGATGCTTCTGGACAACAAAGGTCTAATCCATAATGCAAGTATGCTAGCAATACTAATTGTTGTGCTCGGGCTCTGCTATCATTTAACCTGACATTCAGGCTCAGAAAGGAGAACTGTAGGAGACATTGGAGGTGGCTAGTCATTTGGTTATCTTTAATCCTTCCTTTCACTGCGAGTTAAACTTTATTGAATATTTTTGGGGTAGTGCTAAGCTTTATGCAAGGGCCAATGGTGAGTATATATATCCTGTACTAGTAAGAATAGTGCCTGAAGCTTTAGCTCAAGTATCAAAGCAATTGATATAGAAATACTATCAATGCATATTTAGAATGATGGATGCCTACAAGAATAATCTTGTCTATGGGTCAGATGAGTTTAAAAGGCACGTATTTACTCATTACTCTTCCCATAGAAGGATAGTTGACTCTGCATTATATGTATGATATATGATATCATATCATACTTGTTTTCTTTACCAATATAAGAAAAAAAAGTTGTAACATGTTCGAACTAGGGTCCTATTCATATAGCATTAAGATAGGAGCAGATGGCCTCCTGATAAACAAGAGGCGAGCATGGCTAACTAAAGGAGGCTTTGAAAGGGTATAGTAGGGAATCAAAGATGTAACCATTCAACCAAGTATATTGGAAATCCAGTCAGTCAAAGTTTGCTCTTTCTATTACAGTAATCAGCAGTCTTTAAATTCAACTCCTCACTCATATTTAGTATAAGTGATTTCCTATAATCTTGTATATATCAAGTCATAGCATATGAAACAATAGAAGTATCAAACATTACTGTAAAACCAAATATAAAGTATTGTGGGTATCAAGTGATGCATATAAAACAATACAAGTATCAAGCAGTAATGTGAAACCAAATATAAAACATTGTGTATATCAAGTGATGTACACAAAACGGTATAGGTATCAAGTGATACTGTAAAACCAAACATAAAACCTTGTGTGCATCAAGTGATGCACATGAAACAATACAAGTATCAAGTAATACTGTGAAACCAAATATAAACATAACCTAGTACCTGTACCAGTTACAAAAGTTCTCTTTTGGTAATATACATTTTACCTAATTAACTTAAATCACTTATGAAGTGTTCTTATATGACAAATATGAATTTTTTATATAATATTCTTTTGTACTCATAGTGAATGTTATGTAACTCTGGCTTATATAACTGAACTTTGTGTGATAGGTTTCAAAACCTAAAATTTATATAATAGATTTGAGGCATTACACTTGGCATTATATACCAAAGTGTCACACTTTTTGTCAGAAAGTTAGTATAGTGTTTAGGCTTCTGGAACCATACTTAAGTATTTGAATACCTAGCAAGCGCATAGGGGCAATGCCAGCATACTTAAAGCCTGAGGTAGGTGAGTTACCCTTCTAGGCTAGGTAACTGGGCAAAAGGAACAAGTTGCTACCTCTACTAAAGAAGTAGGCGGGATAATAGTGTAAAGTTACCCTGATCTCACAGTAGGATTACCCTACCTTAAGAGTCTGATTACCCTACCATTGGACTTGGGTTACCCTGTATAGGACTCTGAGGTACCCTACCTTGCACCACAAAGTCTCTTGGGGACTTTGGGACAAATAGCAGGAATATTTGTAATGCAAAACTACATGCAGTCGCTAAATCTAGGATTTACAGGGATACTATTAGTTGAGCTATAGAGTTTCAAAGAACCTATGACTGGGGGGCAC